>JAPMOR010108879.1:260573-274351 GCA_026543865.1 Argiope aurantia | reverse complement strand
GGGTCTAGAAATGGGTTCAAGCAACTTACCCGACTCTTGTTAACATTTTCACCTTTTTCGAGAGCTTTTATTTCACAATTAAAGGCAGCTTCCTGAACAAGTTTGACTAAAGTTAACTTGGCCAACTGCAGTTCCTTGGTGGTTAAAGGACCTGACATTTTGCTCGAGTTTCTCAAATTATTAATAAATCTGAAAATAAAGGCTAAGATTTTAATTATTTTATAAAACTTATTTGACACACTAAGTATATTATCTAAAAATGATGAGTCCACAGCTGAAATTAAACAGCAATTAGTCGAATTTTTGAGTTCTGCTAAATAAAGTTTCTCAGAAGAAACGTCCCTGTCCTGCACAGAACTGTCCAATGGATCGTGGATGTCGTTGCAATCACCAGGAAGGTTCACAACCAATTCTTGGAGAAATGTTGGACCAAACCACCATAAGTCACTTTGTTGCATTCTCGTTGGATCAAGTCCCCTTGAAATGACGTCAGCGGGATTTTGTTCGGAAGGAACATGATGCCACTGATTCATTTTTGTGGATTCTTGAATAATAGCCACTCTGTTTGCAACAAATGTTTTTAAGTCTCGTGACTCTTTTCTCATCCACGAAAGCACGATTGTAGAATCCGAATAATATGATACTGACGTAATATCCATTTTTAATGCACTTTTTACCTTCTGCATCAATTTGGTGAGCAGAACGGCACTGCATAACTCTAAACGAGGTATAGTTACCTGCTTGATTGGTGACACACGAGATTTACTCGCGATTAGCTTCACTTTCACTTCACCCGCTGAATTGACTGTTCTGGCGTAAATTGCAGCACCATATGCCTTTTCAGACGAGTCACAGAATCCATGAAGCTCATTCACTTCCGCGTTTGGAATAACAATACATCTTTCTATGTTAATGTCGTTTAAGTTTCTTAAAGATGTTACAAACTCTTGCCATTCACTAGCTTCTTTCGCGGGAAGCATTTCACCCCAATCAATCTTGAGCAACCACAATTGTTGCATGAATATTTTTGCCTTTGTGATCACTGGCCCAAGTAACCCAAGTGGATCAAAAAGTCTGGCGATAATGGATAAGACCGACCTTTTGGTAGGATATGCATTATACTGTAAATCTACTTTAAAGGTAAAGCAGTCAGTTTTAGCCTTCCAGGCAATCCCCAAAGTCTTAATTTCATCCGTAGATGAGAACTCATACTCTTTCTCCGTAGCAGGAATAAGCTCAGAAGTATTTCCACACCACTTGTGTAATGACATCTGGGCAGTTTTTAGAATGCCAACAAGTTGATGTTGCAAAGTTTTTGTCTCTTCCAATGTACTCGCTCCACTTAAAACGTCGTCCATATAAAAGTCATGACACAAGACTGATGCAGCACTTGGAAAGTTTTTTCCCTCGTCGATGGAAATTTGCTTAAGTGTTCTCATGGCTAGATATGGAGCACTAACCGTTCCGTAGGTAACCGTATTTAGCTGATAAGTTTTAACGGGCTCATTAGCTCCCTCTTTCCATAAAATTCTTTGGAGATTTCTTTGACTCTCATCTATATTGATCATGCGATACATCTGACGAATATCTGCAGTAAATGCAAATATATGCTTTCTGAATCTAATTAGCAATGTAAATAGATCGTCTTGAATCACTCCGCCGTTATACTGAATAGAGTTGAGCGATTTTCCACTACTAGTCAAGGTGGACGCATTAAACACGGTACGTAGTTTAGTTGTCGTTTTATGAGGCCTATAGATGCCATGATGAGGCATATAATATGTCACTTCAGGTTCAACACTTTCATCTTGTATCTCGCTCATGTGGCGTAACTCCTCATACTCCTTCAGAAAATCAGAATACAGTTTCAGATATTTTTGGTCTCTAGACAGGCGAGTCCACAGCGATTCGAGTCGTTTTAGAGCAATATCCCTTGAATTCCCTAGACATGACCAATGCTCTTTAAATGGCATCGCCACAGTATATTTTCCTGTCTCATCTCTTCTATGTGTTCGCACATAATGCTCCTCACAAATAGCATTCTCTTTACTTTTAGGTAATTCATTACCTATTTCCTCAATCTCCCAAAATTTTCTCAAGTTTGAATTTAATTCTTCTGATCCACATATTAAACCGCAATAGTTAGAATTTAATTTAACTGAACTCGAAACGCTACCTCCTACAATATATCCAAATACAGTGTCTTGTAACGTCAAATTCTCATTTTTAGCATTTAATTTTCCCGGCTTTATTATTTCATAAAAGTATTCAGCTCCAATTAAAATATCTATTTTGCCCGGAATATTAAAATTAGGGTCCGCAAGGTCAATTGATTCTGGAAAATGTACACGCATATCTATCATCTTATTCGGTATTAAATCTGTTATTTTTGATATCACTAACATCGAAATATTTCTTTCAAAACTTTTATTTTTATTAGCCACAGTTGCTGTAACTCTGCGATTAACTACTAGCGAGGCATTATTAATACAAGAAATAGATTTATTTATTTTTTCACTTTGGAGTTCTAGCCTCTGCATGCAATTCTGACTCATGAGGCAGCACTGTGAGCCGTTATCCAAAAGGCACCTTACCTCCTGCCATTGCGAACATCTGTCTTTTATTAAACATCTTACAGTAGACAAAACCACATTTTTATTTACAATGAAATTTGTAGCGACGAAAGACGAACTCCACTCACTGGGGGAAACCGAACCTTGTTCCGAATTTTTCCCCTCCGGTTGCGAATTATTTATGACTTCAGCGGTTTTTATATTCGAAGACGAAACATTTTTTGCTTCTTTCGAAAAGTGTATTAACTTATTGTGAGCCTTGCCACAAAAACAATTTCTAAACGAACACTTTTTAACGCTGCAATTAGGCGATAAACATTTGAAGCAGGCGTTTTTATTTTTCACTACCTCTACGCGTTCAAGAACTGAAAGTCTCTTAAATTGAGGACAAGCATACAAAGGATGATTCTCGCTCTTTAGACATAAATCGCATTTTTTATTTTTAATCTCATTGAAAAATACCTTTGATGCTGGTTTAAATTTATTACTATAATTTTGCCCTCTTCTCGTCTCATTAATGGTTTTGCCTTTGGAAGCAAAATACAAATCGCATTCTTTTCCTAACTCGAGAGGTGTAAACCACTTTTGATTTTGTCTAATATTAATATGAGTTGCTGTTTCTTTATCCAGCGTTTGGAATAATTTATCCGAAACTATCAATTGTTTTAGGGTCTCAAAATCTGTAACACCCCTTAATTTTAAATAATATTCAAAACTCGTCATTAAGCGTGACGCGAATTGCACATGAGTTTCGTTTTCTCTAGAAGCGTATCTAAAATTCTCTAAAACCGCTTGCGCTGTTGGCTCGAATTCTCTAAGTACAATTGATTTAATTTCTTCATAATTATTTAAGTCTTTCTCAGCAATATAAGTTAGGATATTAGAAGCTCTTTCTCCTAATAAATTTAATAAAATCTCTGCTTTAAATTTCTCAGGAACCTTTTTAGTACTAAGTGCTCTCTCTAACGAAGTAAAAAAGAAACCCCAATCCTGAGCTTTGCTCGGTGGTTTAATACACAATATTCTCACAGACTTTAATAAACTATCCAGAGACTCTTCTGGTTCGGTTTTACACTCTACATTAACGGAAGTCTGAGTACTATTTTCTTTAGCCCTTAATTGCGCTAATTGTAATTCTATTTTAGTTCTCTCTAATCTAATACGCTCTAGTTCTATTTCACTCTCCTGATAGGATTTTTGGTTTCTATTCCCTGTTACTCGATCCACAGCATCTTTAACAACTTCGTTGTCATTTTTGAACACATCACTCTCCTCAATTAAACTCTTTATTTCACTCTTTTTCATGCCTTCCGCAACAACCAAACCTATCTCCTCGGCAACGAGTTTTAATTCCTCTTTCTTTAATTTTGCTAAACCCGCCATTTTAAATATATAATTCAAAATTATTCAAGAGAATAATATTATCACAATTTTATTCTAAACTCATTAAAACAAAATTAACTTCGTCTCGGGAAATTAATTAACTCATCAAAACAAAATTAACTTCATCTCGGGAAATTAATTATAACTCAACAAAAAAAATTAACTCCTTCTCGGGAAATTAATTATAACTCATTAAAAACAAAATTAACTTCATCTCGGGAAATTAATTATAACTCAACAAAAACTAAATTAACTTCATCTCGGGAAATTAATTATAACTCATCAAAAACAAAATTAATTTCATCTCGGAAAATTAATTATAATTCATCAAAAACAAAATTAATTTCATCTCGGGAAATTAATTATAACTGATCAAAAACAAAATTAATTTCATCTCGGGAAATTAATTAGTTAATAACTCAAAGGATAATACTGCCCATACCTCTTTGCTGGGACTGCTGTCACTCGAGACCAGTTATCCACAAGAGAATTCTCATTCTTGGTATTTTCGCACCAAGTTCGTCATTATCGACGATATCTCCTCTAATAAATCACACATTTAAAATAATGAATCACTATACAATAGATGCATAGTTGTCTCCGGCGTACTGGACCATGTTTGGCCCTCGATAGCTCAGTTTTTAGAAAACTCAATCACATATAAATGAAACACACACTCTTGGACTGTATCTCCATTCCTTTATTCTCAACACTCCCTAAACACCCTCTCCGTGGAATTTACACAAACACTCTAAAGGTTATATCATTTCACCACTTGGTGGCGCTACAAAATTAGTAGGCGGAGCGTTCTGCTGACTTACTGGCGCCAACAATATGTTAACCGAGATGTAAGGATCATAGTATACCTGGAACAATATCATTTTTGTTGAAGGTTAGTATGCATCTTTTTATCATGTGAAGATCCTCTGAAATAGTTTAGCCTTCTTTCTTTTTTGAAATCAAGCATAAATATAGAAATTAAATCTTAATGGAGAAATGATCAACCCTAACCACCAAAACAAAACCAGTCTTGGCTGATATCCAAAAAATTTAAAATATATAAACCTTCTCCATCTCAATGTTCTACCCATTTAGTAATGCTTTAAGTTTTGCATTGCTTGAAGTAAGTTGTGTACATTCTTGTTGGCTGTATCGATGGGCTGTAAATTTTCCATTAATATCAATGTTTTGATTACAGTTGTGGGATTGTTACTATTAAATTTCCAACCCTCTTAATAATTTTCCTTTAACTTGATTATATAATGTATTGAATTTATTACTTTCTTCCTTTATTAGCCCTAAATTATGGGCATCTTCTTTTTCAGAAATACTGACTAAACATTTCTTGATAATTAGTCCATTTTATTAAATATCTCTCTACAGTTCATTCAAACAAATAATAGTGAGAATGGATTAAGGCTCATTTCCCTTTACAGTATTTTTAAATGTAGAATGAAAAATATAATTACTAAGTTCCTTCAAAATGCTTCTATCCATTTCGTGCAAACATAATGTGTCACGAATTTGCAATATAGCTTTCCTGCTCAGTTTCATGGCTAGGAATGGATTTTTAAAAATAGCTGTAACGGATCCTGGGCCAAAGACCTCTCATCCCTCTACTACAATCTGGCGACAAAAATGAAAATTGCTAAAACTGCTGGAATTTTGGTGATATATCGATTAGGAGCAAAGATGCTATATCTTTCTAGAAGCTACTTCGTGGAGACATGAAAAGTCCGAAAACTAGAGCTCAAAGGAGTCAGTAATCGATAGTTGAGTCGAAAGAAGTAGTAATCGAGTAGTTGAAGTATTGAACTCCAGCAAGTTTTCTCTGGGTGCTTTGTGTTATTGTTTTTGTTTAATAATGGTTTGCTTGTGTGTGTTTTTTATTTATACAAGTGCTGTTTCGTGTACCCGTTGCCTGTTCTTTTTTATCTGCCATTTGTGTTTTCTTTGTCAATAAAATGTCGCTACCCCTTACTGGGCCTATTTTTCACCTAATTCCCACTTGGAGGAAGAAGTAGAATTAAGATATTTAGTTGTTTCCAAAATGTCTCCAGCAGCCATTTTGAACAACACTATTTATAAAATTTAGGAGCTTTTATGAGCTTCATTATAATTTTAATCTGAGTGCTTGAAACGTCGAATAATATTTCATCTCAATTTGAAAATTCGTTATTGGTCTTTAAGCAACTTCAACAATGATTTTAGTAATGAAAGGTTTAAAAGTAATATCACCAATCCATTTCAAATTAAAATTCAGATGGCTGTTGTAATGTGAAAGAAATTAAAAAATATATATTAAAAATTAAAAATATGACATCGGTCCTCTTTAAATTTTTTAAACAATTTTTAATACATTCAAATTTTTCAGAATGATTTTTTAAGGTAATATGACCAGAAGAAGTAATTCAGCCACTCTCGGAAAAGTAATGATAAAAAGAAACAAATTCTTTATTTTCATGAATAGGATTTGTTCATTTTTATTTAAAATAATTCTAATGTTAAAAAAATTGAAAAATTTTAAGACCTTAAAATTTTGACAGAGATTCAAGCTATTATAAAATTTAAAATCTCTCTAAAATCGTATTTCCTGGAGCAATATAAAGATTTATATAAAAAAATTTCATGATTTTTTAAAGAAATGGCATTATTAGCAAGATGGTGGATACCATACATTACAGGCATTTTTTTTTCCCTTTATGTCTGGGTTTATGAAATTTCTCGCAATTTATTCAAAAATCATAAAAGTTTTGGAAAAGTTGTTTTTGTGTTTTATTAAACATAAGGAACTCTATCAAATTGTACCTTGCATTTCTTCAATTCAAAAACTATGTATAAAAAGTAAATTTATGAAATTAGAACTGTCACTAATAATTAGAGCGCCCTCTTGTGAGACATATTCAACTTAATGCATTGCTACAACAACTTCTGACATCATAATACGCCTATTTTTAATGAATATTAAAACTAATGCTGAAACCATCAAATGACGCTATTAACAGCAATCGCCTTTCTACCTTGAGATACCTTTTAAGTGGTATATTTCGAAAATAGATTTAAAAAATAAATATTTTCTCCTTTTGTTACTCTAATTAATAACAGGGCATGTATTATTATACTCGCGTTAAATGATAGCTTTAGTATTAAAAAATAAACTTTTTTAAAAAAAATTACAGTTTGAAAAAAAAAACGCTTCTCGTCCTTTTTATAAAAAATAATTTAATTATTACATAATGTTTTGAAAGATAAAAAAAATACATATATATACATAATTTGTTTGCTTTACTTTCTTGAATGTAAAGAACAACTAGAAGAATGTTAATAATTCTCTTCTTCAATTAGCCGCTAAAAAGAAAAGAAAAACTTCTTTTTTTTTTTTTTTTTTTTTTTTTTTTTTTTTTGGGAAAATTAAATCGGAGCAAAATTTTTGTTAGCATTATTTTAAGAATTTACGCACCAAAAATGGTATCTAAAAATAAATATTTTCTTAACTTGAAAAAAAATACTCTCAGATCTAATGCCAAGAAAAAAAAGTTTGCACCTTCAATTTTTATGAAATTCTTTTTCAAAAGATTTCTTTAAAAGAAATTTCTTCTCCGCTGAACTTGAGTGAAATATTCTACTATAATTTCGACAAGGAGAATACTTAATATGCACTTTTGGGCATATTTATAAGAAAAATTAATTTCAAAATAATTATAATTTATAAAAAAAACTCTGTGTTGTTTAATTAAAGAGTAGCACAGCAAAGAAATTCGCAGTTTCTTCAGTTTTTTAATCCCCTTTTTTTTAACGACTTAATCGACAATTTATTACTGAGCAAAGGAAATATTTAAAGAATGTTTTACCGCTATTTAAACTTAGAATTTGAGTTCATAAAAATTGTTCTATAATAGAGATAGGTTTAACATACTCATTTGGAAAAAAAATTTAATTTACCTGTTGTTATTATGTTTCAGGGTGCTTTTCAAATAAGTATACTTATAAACATCAACACATGTCGTATATTTCACTGGAGCTGGAAATTTTCTCTATTTAGAGGATATAAGGATGTAAACATAAATACATTGTGTTTGCAGTTAATAATGCTTTTAATTTTTATGACTTATTAGTATTTAATAGTTTTTATCGCCATTAATGCATGAAAATTATGCTATAAGACTAATTATGTAACATCTTTGTAGTATCGATGCAAATGTACTAAATGGATATAAAAAGTCTTTTCTCTAATGTAATATGATGATAGTCCAACTTGGAAAAAAAAAATACTTCTTGTGGCATAAACGGTATTTGTTTTCTTTGAGATTGGTAACATTTCAAATTCGAATTTCTTTATAGTTACTTCATACAGAGAAAGTCAAAGCGCTGTAAAACAAAATGATAACAATGAAAAAATGAAATACTAAAAACTATATGATTAAAAAATTCGGCCAAAATAAGTATTATAAAAAACGTTTATTAAAAAATTAAGTTTCGTTGCATGCAAAATTGTAATTCCCTTGGAATATTACTTAATGTCTCGTGTGCTTATGATTTTTATTCTGACTTTTATGCATATTTTGATTGTAATTATTACTGTATTATGCTTCATAAAGACTGATATATATATAATATCGCCTTCAAGATTTCTTAGGAAATCATGACCCGAAGCGCCATCACTCAAAAAAAATACTAGTATTGAATGTCTCTTTTATATATCGTTCTATTTGAAAGTAAAAATAGTTGGAAAAATTTTCATTATAATTAAATTATATGCAATATATTTTACATTTTTAATTACTTTTTATTAGTAATAATTTATAAAAGTTTATTATAATTAATGTATCAGAACTTTCCCGATAATGGATTTAATTCTATATAGCTCCATCTCTATTTTTGTATCATTACTTTTTTGTCTTTTCTTCAATTGATTCCGAATAATTCATTATCTGATTAATAAAATTATTTTGTCACACTTTTGTCATAAACAGGAAAATTTCTTCTGTAATGAAAAAATTAATTCATAGTTTGTGAATTCCAGTAAAATTGTAATTAAAAAATTCATGACCTTCTTTGCATTCTTTACATTTTTTTATAGAATTGCACAACTTTTAATGAATAATAAAAGAATTGAACTACTTAAGGCTTAACGGGATTTGTTTATTTGAGATTCTTTGTTGAACTGTATTTTCATATTTATTTTTCAATATTGGAGTGGTTGGCTGAAAAATGTTAATAGGTGAAAACTATATCAAGGGAAATAGCTACAAGTATTCTTTTGTAATCATTTATTTAAAAAAAATTGAATAATCACACAATCCTGTTTATATTGGGGGAGCTCTTATTTTAAAAAAAAAATTTCTTGATTTTTTTTTTACTTCCAGCTACAGCTCTTTCACTAATACTATACAAATAAGCAAACGCTGATTTTCTTTACTACGCTTTGAAACATACACTTTTCAAGTGTGGGACTCGGAAAATAAAAACCTGAGCACTTGTAGTGTACAGTATCTTGTCTAATATCCATAATTTTATGTACAAGGGAAAGGGGAGATAACACCTTTATTAGAGAATATATTAACAATTCTGTGGGATGCCAAACTCGCTTTTTTTAGCTTATTATACTTAATATTCCTACTTTTATGATCTGGAGAAGGGGGTAACACCTTTATTAGAGAGTATGCTAGAAATATTAAGGGAGGCCAGTACTGCTCTTTTAGCTTATTATATTTGTTATTTCTACTTAAAATCTTGTTATGTTTTTTTATTTTATTTTTCAATTTTGTTTTAGCGCAGCACATCTGAAACCAATTGCCTGTTGTGCCATAATGCATCGCATTGCGTCCTCCGATTTGGAATACAATTTAAGAAGTCCTGGTTCGAAAACCAAATTGAGCCGGAACTAAAACAAATCTCTGAGTCCGGCAGAGGTGATTCTGCTGTCCCCAGCTAAACAGAAGGGAGAACTCCGGCGCGCATGCTCAGTACAGAAAGAAGTTTGGGGAAGAAAGAGTGTAGTTACACCGAGAGATCGATTGATGCTATTTATGGAAACACCCGGCTTGAGCTGGGACCTTGCTTTTACACATTTCGACAAATCGTTCACCGTCCCATCTAAAAATAGAATCCCATCAGGGGGTGAGAAAAAAAAAGAACTCCAAATTCAAGTTTTAAACGACAAGAAGACACCGTTTTAAGTTCCTTTTCTGGCAGAGAACTTAATTGATCGATGCATTTGAAACACTGTGACGCAAAGACTAACTGGTTTAAGACCAGCGTGCATTAATGAAGAAAAAAAAGTTTTTGAATGAATGCACCTTCTAAAGTCTTTTCAGTTCACTGAATTCGCAATTTGCAAGGCGGCAGTTAAAATTACGGACAGAAAGTTGGCATCGGTGGAAGCAATGAAAAAAAGTGCTTTCCATTAATCGTAATGCTCTGATAGTGCACTTTAAATTATTATTTTATTACCGGCATTAATTTTCTTCCTTCTTATGGTTCTCGAATTCAATTAGAATGAATTAAAAGAGGTAGACTTTCATAAAATTGGAGAAAGTGGTGATGAAATATTATTAAATGTGACGGCGGATGTCGCAAGAGTTGAAATGTTTATCTGACATTTATTCGCTATCTGGCTGCAAACGATTTTGCCTTAATTTAATTTTCTTTATGCGTTATAAAGTATATTTACGTGACATTTTTCCCGGCTGCAGTTTGCATTTTTAGCGGAAAATTTAAGCGTAATGTAACGAAATGACTGTTTAATAGCGGACACTAGTTTAAAGAAAGTATCATTGCTAGTTTTGTGAAGAGTCGCTCTAAATTAGAATATTTTAGAAATAAAAGTACTTAAGGCTAATATGCATAGTTATTTATAGAGAAAATATACTTTTAATCCCAGTAGCTAATTTTTAAACACATAGGTACATCCTTCCAAGGGAAAAAAATGCTCTAAATGGCTTCAAAATTTATATTTTATGCAGTCAGTTCTGAAATAGTTGTAAAGTCCAAGTTTTTGTACAAGCCTCTGATCCTATTATTAACATTTAGAAAATATTTTTAGCACAACAATATTTGAAATAAAAAAAGATTTTATTTAATATATGACAATTAATCAAGTTATGAAGATTTGAATTTTATTGTTTTAGGCAATTTTTGATTCTATCAATGTTAGTCTTGAAGAAAATTTAATAATCAGTGCACGATACACCATGAAGAGTCCCGTTGATTTATCTATAACAGTGATTTTTTTCAAAGTTTCATAACTCGGCAAGTTTTGGTTGCAGAAAAATGGAATTTCTTAAATTAAAATATAAGTATGCGAAAAATATTCTAAAAAATATGACTGACGGTAGATGTAGATTTTTTGTTCATAATAAGTTAATTCTGGAAGATATTAACAAAGTTATTTATCATTTAAATTATCAACGGTATTCAACCCTGATTTTTATATCTTTAATATCTTTCAAAAGTGCAAGATTCATTTGTACATTCTTAAAAGGTTTTTAGCGAAATATTAATGCCATACTAAAACTTTTACTATATATTATATAAATCTCGTTTAATTGTCTTTTTTTCTAACTGATTTTGTAAAAATAAATGAAAAATTTATTTATGATAAAATATTGTTAAATATACAAGTGCAATATAGTTATCTGGCCATAAATATTATTTATATAATAATTCAAAAACTAGTGATTTCTTTAAGACTATATAAACTTTTTCCCTTTTTTAATTAAATTTGATTTTAATCCTTCAACACAGTACAAAAAGTTTAATTTTTATTGTCATCTCCATAACAATTTAAAGCTTTTTTTCTCAGAGAATTTTCTACAGATCAAAGCAAACTCAGGCAGCTAGTATTTAGACATATAATCATATTCCCTCTTCACTAATGCGCAAAAAAATGGTGATATATCCCCTGTGATTTATTCACGAATTAATGGATGTTTCACTTTTGATCTATATTATTCATGAGAAAATATATGATCGAATAAAACCCATTCCCTATTAATCCTCATTTATTCCATATACAAGCTTTCTTTACTCTGAAATATTCATCATATTATTCTAAAAACACATTTTTCTCTCTATTTTTTAACAAACATCTGAACAGGAATAACAAGAATTAATTTTGGAAAACTCATCAGAATGTTTCAAAATAAAAAATAAAAACTATCAACGAAACAAATCATATATCAATACTAGAAATAAAACAATTATAAATTCTAGCATTTATTTTTGCTTCATTGCGATCGATCTAAAAAAATATATTGAATGATTGTTTGAATTCTTGAAGTCTATAACTTTTTTTGTATTGCACCTGCGCAGAATCCATCTCAGAATTTCCTTTCAACACTGTACTCCTATTATTTTCAAATATAGATAAATATATGTCATAAAAAATTCCGTATCCTTTATTATTCATAATTGGCTGCATAAATAAAAATCCGCAAGAAGGATCTCTCCAAAATTTCTCGCATAGTATTTAATTATTATACTTGTATATAATACACCATATGCCAAAGGCGAGAAGTATTTACGAAAGAGACTATTAGAATGCGATCTTCGATAACTGTTTGATAATTAATCTCTGGGATGTGGTTTATACACAACTACCAAAAACCCTAATGCTTATTTTTGACGACTTTTTGATTTTGATGATTGGTTAAAACCAAAACTTGGCACAAAATTATATTACAGTCCTTAACTCACACATCAAATTTCATATATTTAAGTCATTACGTTTTTGAGTTTTCGCGTTTTCATGCTTCTGAATCGCAAAAACTCAGATCGACAGCCAGTCAAGCCTTGAAGAATTTCGTTCAAAATGTAATGAGATTTATATTTCAGACGCTAAACCTATGTACCAAATTTAAGCTATATAGTTTTATTCCTTTTGTAGTTATCGTGTTAACTCATATTCGAACAACTAGACAGACAGGCCTTCTTTGAATGGATATCGTTCATAATTTGAGAGAAATTCACAAATTTGTTGTAAAAACCAAATACTGAATTTCATCAGTCTCGCTCAATACATTTTTGAGTCATCATTTTAATAAACAAACAGACGGATTAACGATTTACAAAAGTAATTCTTAAAAAAAATAGTTTTTTGAACTCAGAGAAGTCTGAAATATCGAGATACGGCAAAATTCAATTTCGATGTTTCTTACGATTACAATACTTTCTCTTCGCATACATCCTATACGAGAAAAAAAAACAGTGATAAAAAAGAAATTTTAGACTGGAAGATCAAAATAAAATGTTTCAAACTATATGATTTACTTTAATTATTACTAATATTGAAGAATTAGATAAAAATGCTGTTTAATGATATTTTTGAGGTCTCAAAAAAGTTTTCTGTAATGTTTGAAAACGTGAGGTATGAGACTTTTAGTTTGGAAAATTTAGAACTTATTTTCCAGTTACTAAACAGCATTCCACACCACTCTTCAAAAATAACTTCATCTTTCAATTGTATTCCATATCAGTAAATCTCCCTTTTCAAGTTTCAGTTCCATATTGCATTTCTCTCTGAAACTATTACCTGTTCGTAATAAATATGGATGTCCCGATCAATTTGAAAATCATTATGACTTCCTTTATCAATTCGGGAATTTATTACGGCTTCCTATTTCCATTTGAAATGCATTACGACTTATCAGCAGCAGGTGAATTATTACGAAAATTTGTTTCTGACCGAATGTTGCAGAATGGTTTGAACAGAAAAGGTGCCAATTTAATGGAAAACTTAAAAACTGTATACGATCTGAGATTATCTGTTACTTAGAAAGTCTGAAAGCCATGAAAATTTTCAAATTCCTTTAATTACACAAA
>JAPMOR010108879.1:195518-254400 GCA_026543865.1 Argiope aurantia | reverse complement strand
CTTCACCTTGAGAACACCTTCCGCTAGTCAGCTCCTTGACGGATATCTTTCAAAATTTCATACATATTTATTCATTTGATGTTAAACCGATATACCAAATTTTATCCATCTAGCTCTTTACGTTTTGTTGGTTCCATGTTAACTTATATTCGAAAAGCCCGACAAACTGATTTTCTGTCGTTGGATTTCATTGAAAATCCCATAGAAATCTACAAATTTGAGATAGAAACCAGGTGCCAAATTTCATTCTTCCAAGGTGCCAATTCAATGGTTTTTGAGTTATCACATTTACAAACAAATATCTGTAATCCCAAAAATGTGTTTTTCATACTTGGGAAGGTATAAAACAAAAAAAATAAGTCAAAATCTCAATTTCGAATTTTTCGGTGATTACAATTCTTTTTCTTTGTAAACTTCAAATGCGAAAAAAAAAAGTAAAACTTTTAAGTTATTGACTTTATATGTGATATTTTATTCTAATCGTCTTCGAAAACTGCCTAGTTTACCTACCATTATTGCTAGTAATTAATTTCAATTAACTCTCTTATGATAACTTCATAGATTCCTCAACGATGTATTTTTAAGCGTTAAATTGTGATAGACATTAAAGTGAGTTTATTTTAATACTTGAGTCTTTATTACGATTATTGTAAAAATAAAACTTTCTAATTCGCATGATTTCATAATATCAATAAAAATATAATGCCAGAAAATCTATCTTTCAATTGCACATTTTCTCTCTTGGCACTGTAACTTCACTTTCTAACTCCTCACGCAAATTGTGCAGGATCTTTCTTCACCGCCTTTCAACAATGTCGATCTTTACTTTCACATACAAGTAAAGGCCATAATTCATAAACACAATGATTTAACCAGTTAACTGTTTTCGACGAATATACTCGTCATGGAGAAAGTACATTTTGCGTTATGACGCGCTTATTCGTCAAGAGTAATAAGTAGTAACAATTTACAATTTTAGTAAAAACTTCAAACATTTCGTAAATTTCAAGATGTTTAAAATATTTTGAGGCTAAGTCGAAATCAAAAGAACAAATAAAAGACGTTATACCATGCTTTGTTCAATACCATTCTCTAACAGCGAATTAAAATAATAAATTAATTTTTTATATTTCTTTTCCTTTATACGCAAAAAAATGTATGTTAGTTTAAGTAAAGGAATAAATACGATTATTGAAATAAAAAAGTAAAAGTCATTTCACATTTTACATATTATGTATTTGACGAGTATACTCGTCCTTGCTAAATTTTTGCCATACAATTCAGATGCGCATTTTCCGAGAAGTCGAAACAGTTAACTAATTAAATCAATGAAATTCGTTATATGATCTTGTGACCACAATTATAGTTCCGTGCTTAATTTTGATATGAATTGGTCTGCAAAAAGATGTCTAAAACACGTATTCTCAAAATTGATTCAGTAAAAATAGTAGATTATGACAAAGATCTGTAATCTGTAATAACTATCACCAGATATATAATTTCCAACTAGTCTGCATGATATTAGTGAACGCCATTCAGGGCATTGGTGACATTATCCAAAATCCATAATTTTTTACGTGGATAAAGGGAAAGGGGATTAATTGGAGAATATCCGAGAATGTTTCGGAGAAACCATTCCCGTGAGGGTTTTTTTAAGGATTGAAAGGAATTTGAAAACTTAGGAGTTAGTAACTTATATGTAAAGGACCTGCCTTCTAGCTTGCCAAGAGGATTTTTTTATTTTCATTTATTTGCCCATTATTGAAGTTGTCCTGTATTTTATTATATTCAAATGATGCTAAAATAATATTTTCACATGAATAAGATTACTTTTAGGTTCGCTTTATAATTATTCTGAAAACTTCCCCCTTGAATATCATATTAATATAATTCAACTCTTATTATGATAGCAATGGTTTGTGATTGATTGCTTAAATACTATGACCAGTCCGACCGGCCATATTAGTTACCGAATCGGTACTATAAACTCCTTTTACCTTAACCCGATCCTTTCCAGATCGTGAGTCCGAACTAATCGATCTTCAACAAACAGAAAAAAAGTGAAGAGGTTGTAGTAGAACAAGAAATGAATAATGTATAAAGAAAGCATTAATACGGGAGCAATGTTTGTGAGTCAGAATACCATATGTTTCATGGGTCGCTATTTTTGGAACGAAATGTTCTTCGGTGGTGAATTTCTTTATATTTCGTCTGGATTTATACAGGTTCACGCCTTTATTAAGTACAAAATATCTTATAACTCCGATCTACAGTTATGTTCATAAATTAAGGATAATGGGAGATTTTACAAATTGAGCTAAAATAGTACAAAACGATTATTACAACATAAAGATTGAGTAAAACATAAAGTGTTTGGAACTGAAAAAGCGTTACAAGGCACAGTATTCAGTAAAATAAAATAAATGCTTCAACAAATAAAGAGAAAAGACATCCCTAAAAGAGACTAATGCCAAATGATTTTTTATAAATATTAGTAGAATGTATACCTGCTGTTTGTGTTAAATTGTGTGTGTATGCTAGACAATAAATCGAGGATTAAAAGTGATAAATTTTATAAGTACTAAAGACAATAATACTATTTATAATGACATGAACAATAATGAAAATGTCAATAATCAAACAAAAAAAAGAATTAAAAAAAAGAAAAAATTGAAATATGCTATCTCAAATTTAAAGTTGTTATGTGAGAACTTTATTTTTATAAGTCACGTGTTCTCAATCAGATTTTTAAAAAAAAGCATCATATTCTCACATGACTCATATTTCGCAATCACCAACATTTAGAAAAGCGATGTTTCTGACCATCTCAAAATCAATCGAGTTTTAAAAAATTTTTCTGGAGGCCAGAATTCTTTTTCGTGAAAACCCAGTTTAAACCGGTTTGAAGCAATCACTTGACTATCAGATTACGCATGCTTTGATATTTAGAAAACGATGGAGGGGGGGGGGGGAGTCCATCTCAAAATCATTCGAGCTTCAAACATTTATCTCAAGGCTCAAGGTCAGAAACTTTTCGTTACGACCCTGCCCTTTATTGGCCAGAAAGGGGAAACCGGTGCATGGCAGACACTCAAGCCAAGCTGTAACTTTTTGTTGGGGATAAGTCGTCAAACGTAACAACCTTCTTTATCCTTTTCTAATAACCCTAAAAGCAATAAATCGCCAATTTCCTGCCTATGCATTTTCATATCAAACCAAATCAACATCATGTTCTCACACGATAAAACTCATTATAAACATAAAAATTGTTTAAGATTGTGCTGAAGAGCTTATAAGCCATTTAACAGCTACGAAACATGAGCAATTGCTTTTGTCTTGTGGTCTTGTTACTTGGCTTTGAACCACAAGATCCCAGGTTTTATCCTCACTCATAACAATCCACTACAAGATAAAGAATGTAAGAAATAAAAAACGAGGTCCATGTGACTTTGTTCCCAATAATATAAGATAAATGCTCACTGAAACAAAAACATAATGTAATGTCTCGTCTAAGAAAAAGCTAACACCCTATATTTTTTAGGCAATTTATCCCTTGTGCTACAAAACTGTCAGTACATAATATGTGCATACTGAACATTAAATAAAGGACTGAAAGTAATTAACGTTGTAAATGCCAAAGAGAAAAATGTTGGGAAATCGAAAAATAACTATTCTCAATAGCCTCCTGAACGATCTCACTAGCATCCTTCTAACACGATCTTCTGAACTGCTTAGAGAAGATAATTCTCTCAGTAGTCCAGAAGATCGTGTAAGAAGGATGCTAGTGAGTACTTTTGAGGCTTACCATATTATAAAGCATTGCTGATTTGATATTTTTAATGAAATACGGTGTTTGATTTTTTTATACTCCATATTTACCACTTTTAATCTTCTAGTACTCAGCTGTTCTTCTGGTAGACCATCCCACTCATGGATCAGTTCTATCCGAAGTTCTGGAGTAGGTCTGGGTGGAGGGCTATGATTACATACTCCAACACAGTGACTGGGCATGTCCTGTGTATGCTTGATGGGGAATCAAGAAAGAAAACCAACCATTCGAAATGGATGATATTCTTTTCTTCAAGGTATTTAACTTAGAGGGATAAGCGATCACTGTAGTTAAGCGATCACAAAATCTGCACTCGTAGCATCTTTGAACAGAAGAGCGTGTTTCTGAATGATATCTCAATAAATTCACTTTATAATGTTTCTTCTATGGATATATGATAATATATCGTTTACAAAATTCCGTTTTGTAAAACCTGACCTTTTGGAAAAGCATCTAAAATCTGAACACTTGATTTAACATTTTGAAACGAAATACGAAGTTTAATTTTTTATTTATTTTCATCGTTTTTCATTTTTAATCATCGATTATCCAGCTGTTCTTATGGTGAACCATCAATGTCATCTCAAATTTTGGAGTAAACATGGAAGGTGGGGATTACATACCTCAATGTGTCAACTAAGCGCGTCCCATACATGCTCGATCGAGTTCAAATCGAGAAAGAAAAACAACCATTTGAAATGGATGGTATATTTTTCTTCAAGACATTCAACTAGGTAAGCGATATAAAAACAAAATCTGCACTCATAGCATCTTTAAACAGAAGAACATATTTCAGAATTATATCTCAATGAATTTACTGTGTAATGGTTCCTCTATTGATATGAAATAATAAATCATTTACAAAATTTCGTTTCGACAAACCTGAAACAAATCAAGTTAAATAAAAGCATCTAAAATCTGAACTCGAAGCATTGTAAAAATTGCAGAATGTTTTAAATCATCTTCGAGAAACTTATTTTCAAACAAATTATAAAGTTTTTGCTTTTAACAAAATACTTTTGCTGTTTTTAGATTTTAGCTTAAATTTAGAATATTAAATTCCATATGTACATTGCATTTACATATTTGGATATTCTAATTGAGTGTGGCACGTAATTGGATTCAATGCGAACTCGATTTACACTCTCTAAGCAATCCTCGAATCTGTTATAACCGAAGCATTGCATGTCCTTCGCAAGTGTATTTGGGAACTAGAGCAAATTTAATCTGCAGTGGCTTCCCAAATTCCTCATCGGTTAGCCACTGAAACGCTTGTTGTGTCTATTTAACGATATCGTCATTTCAGAGTGATTCAGAATTGCGAGACCAAATAACCACCGCGAAACTGAATTTCACATAGAAGCCACAAAATCTCTAATAGCGTAAATGGTCCTGTAGTCTTATTATACAAACTCACAGCATACAATAAATAACAATTGAAAATCGCTATTTGGTTTCAATAAATAATTATTGTGATACATCAATTATTATAATTATTTAATTAATTATCGTAATTATTACAACTGAATATAACTTATTATAATCAGTAGTTTAAGTTTGGATAACGCTGTTCCCAAATTGGAGATATCCGCTTGCCAAAAGAAAACCAGTGGGAGCGGTCTTTCCAAAACTTTTCCACATATACTCTAATAAATATGTTGTCCCAGAGAACGCCTTGCTTGTCATTGCTGCATAATAGTTACGAAATATTCTTTGAAATGATTTTAGTAATTTTACTCTCATGCCACCTTGGCGACATCTTAAGTGATTAATCCCAAACTGTAAATTATAACCAAAAATCGAATTTGCGTTCTAGACATGGTTTTCCCAATTGATTGAGAGGCCGCGGTGGCCTGGTGGTAAGGTCTCGGCTTCGGAACCGGAGGGTTTCAGGTTCGAGACCCGATTCCACCGAAGAACCGTCGTGTAAGGGGGTCAGTTGCACGTTAAATCCGTCATGACCAAACGTCCTTCCGCTGGTGTGGTGTGGTGTGGAGAGGGGGGTGCCAGCTCAGGTGTCGTCCTCGTCATCTGACCGTGGTTCAAAATTACGAGTTCCGTCCCAAAAGAGCCCTAGTGTTGCTTCAAACGGGACGTTAATATAACCAAAGCAAAAAGCAAAGCCCAATTGATTGAAACAAAAATTTGACACAAAATGACACTTGTAGTCCCAAAATCCCATACCAAATTTCATTTATTTAAATCATTCGTTTTTGAGTTATGGCGTTTACAAGGTTTCAAAAGTACAGACCAATGAACGACCGACATCTTGTTGAATTTGGTTCAAAATTCGCTACGTTACAGTCTACACTAAAGATGTTAAATCTGTGTACCGAGTTTGTTTTATATGACTCTTGGGGTTTTGCAGTTGTCGTGTTAACTTATATCCGAACAGCCAGACAGACAGACTTCCTCCGAACGGATTTTGCTCAAAATTTGATAGAATTCTAAAAATTTGTTGTGAGTAACAGTATTTGCTGTGAGGACAGACGGAGATTTTCCAAAAATGTGCTTGTCGAACTCAAGGGGGATCCAAAAAGAGGAGTTTCTGAAAATTCTTGAGTTAGATTACTACACTTTCTCTATACTACGTATACGAGAAAGTAAAAAAATCCAAAATATATAAGTCTATCTAAAATCAAGCTTTTGATATATTATCTCAAAATTCCATGCAAATTTATATTTCTGATGATAAATGATATTTTAAATTCTAGCAATCTTGCTACTGTTATGAATCTATAATACTGCTTCTCTGAATAGTTAATTTTATGATAAAGAAGAAATTTTACAGTTATTTTAATGGATGCCGAATGGACGTCAGGTCAATGAACCCCTTCGTGCGTTGCCAACCATTTAGTGATTTGGCGCGGCGGGATGCATTTAGAATTGTGTCACCAGAAACAAAGGTTCACGAAATTTCTGGAATGTTGGTAATATCTCTATTAGAAGATCGAAGATACGATATTCTTCTAGAAGCGTTTTCTCTATCACAAAGAATATACAAACACGAGAGATATAACTCTAGTAAACCAGTTGTATCCACAAAAACGAATAGGCAAGCAAATTCTCATTTTGGGAAGTTAATTTTTTTTCATTGAATGATTTTTATTGTTGTGGTTGTTTTATAACTATTTATTGTTTGAGTGACGCTTATTTCTTCTGCAAACATTATTTTGTGTATGCTTCTTTTGTTATATCTACTTTCGTGTTTTCTTGTCCCCATATCTATTATCGATGACCTAATGGACTTCTCATTGTACACCCTCTGAACGCCTTTTTCGCAACACTGTTTACTTTTTTGAGTTATCGTGCGCACCTGGACATGAACGAGCAAATGGACATACTTTCCAATGAAAAATTGGGTATATACCTACTTACGATAGATAGATACCTATAAATTTTATTTAAAAAAAAAACCTCATAACAGATGCCATGCCTGTCGCTTGTCGGATTTTTTAAAATAGCTTGCTGTATTTTTTTAATGTTCACAGACCGATAAACATGCTAACATATAGATTAATAAAAGAGTCAAAAGTGTGTTTTTTGGACTCATCAAAGACTAAGACGAAAACATTCATCAAAGTATCAAAGAATATTTTTCATTATTATAATAATTTAGCTTTTCATATGCAAGAAAGGAAATGTATTGTAATGCCTAAAATTTATTAAAAGATTTTGTGTGCACTCCTATATAACTAAAATCATATGGTAAAACTCTGCTCATTTCTTCAAGAAAGCTACCTTTAATGAGAGAAACCAAAAAAGCTTCTAAACCAGGCTTTTTTCCAACATTCCAAGAAGTTTGACTTCTATTTTCAACATACATAAATTACTCGCTGGAGTAAAAGTTTTACTGCACTTTCGTAACTATACAAAAAAGCCTTCTTTTTTCTTTATGCTTATCTCAGATATGTTTGAAAATCTCAAATTATATTGTACTGATGTCAGAGAATTAAACGCTTGAATTCACATATTGGAATCAAGATAAAACTCGGAAAATCATTTCCTGATACCTTTAAATTCCACTTTCTTTTCACTGCATACACATATCAGAAAATCTACAACGACCAAAAACACTTGTTTTGAAAGATCGACTGGGCGGACAGTGTTCAACTGTTCGTAAAAACGGATTTTTTATTTTATACCATCTATAGAGTCAATTCTTATGATATCACAGTCTAATTTCATTGCATATGTCATCTAATGTGAAATTGTGCATTGTATTTAATGTATCAAAATACACATACATGGTATTGTAACCCCAACATTGTCTAGATCATGAAAATGCAACGCTCATATCTACTTTATTGATATTTTGCATCATATAAAACTCTATTCAAACAATGTTTGTATGAAAACACTCTGAAACTTTTTCACCAACTCAATATATAGATAAAAGATATTTAAAAGAATTTGAATCAAGGTTTTTTTAACTAAGCTAATCAAAAAAAACATAATAAAATTGTCTTTAATAGGAATAAATATGAATTTAATAAACCTTATTGCCATAAATAATACCGTCATAAATTATTCAAAAAAGTAATTTAGTTCTTTTTAAGTACATACTTTGTTCAAAGAAAACAAAACAGAAAGAAAATTTAAGCCATCAAGTCATAAAAATACCAGAGGTAATCATTCTCTGCACATTCCAGAATTCATAGTTTATCTTATGAAAAAGATTAATGATGCGTTTTAAATAATCGTTCCTTCAGTCATGACACAAAAAAATAAATGACAAAGGAAAAGTCTTTAAATCTAATTCATCATCAGGCATCTGCTGGAGTGGATTGTTTTTTCTTGTGTCATGACAGACGACTTTAAAAGTAATAAAAATGGGCGCTTTTTCTTTGCTTTTCTTTATTTCCATATTAGTTATTCTCGAAGCAATTTTCCAAAAAGGAAAAAAAAAGATCTCTAACGCACACACATAAACCCATTCAAGCATGGACTGAACACACAAGAACATTTCAAGTTATGCGTCGTTAAACATATTTTCCATTACCCGTAAATAAAATGGAAAAAAAGAGAGTTAGTTCTCTTTCTTGCAACAAAATTGGTCTTTCTTTGTCTTCGACATTTTTTTTTCCTTTCAGCAAACGATATTCAGAAATTAATCGTTTTCTTTAACTTTTTCTTTATTTATACTTTTGCATTTTGAAGATTTTATTAGATATGTCTTTCGAGTATTCATTTTGTTGAAATGAACAGTGGTATACCGATATATTTCGGGAGGCTTATCGAATGGCAATTTTATTATTGCTTTCTTTTTTGTGGCTTCCATGATGCATCGTGAAAGAGAAAACATTTAATATGTTTAAATATGGAAATAGATAGTTGAAGTAATTCCAATATAAGAATCTGTAATAAAGAAAAATCTTATAATTTTTTTAACAAATATTTTATTTCTGTATCATCCTATCACGAGATTGCAAGCAATTTCTCGTCATTAAAGATACAAACAAAATTTAGTATTCTGGCTTAAAACAGCGGAATCTGGTTATTTCGAGTAATAATCAGATAATTTTGTTTCAATCGGCTGAAAAAGAGTTTCCAAAATTTACATTCGATTTTCTTTTACTTTTGCATTAATCGCATCGCCGTGATATATCACCAAAGATGGCATGCTAATATGTTCTTTCTTAACCGTTATTCGCCGATAACATATGGTTCATAATACATAAGAATGCTTAATAATATAAACACCCTCTACTTGTTTAGTGCAAATTCAGTAATGCAATGGGAATCATATCTCGAATCTATATCATGTGACCACCATACTTCAGAAGAGCAAGTAACAATAAAATTATAAACGTCTGTTACAGTTTTTTTTATCAGTAGGGCTATCTTTTATAAAAAATTTTAAACGTTTTTTGCATTTTCTTTATTAGTAGGGTTATCTTTTATAAAAATTTATTACAGTTTTTTTTATCAGAAGGGTTATTTTTTATAAAAATTATAAACACTTATAATTTTTTATTATGAGTAGGGTTATCTCTTATAAAGATTTATAAAAGTTTATTACATTTTTTTTATCAGCAGGATTATCTTTTAATGTCTAAGCAGTTGTCTAAGTGCAGAGAGCAAAACAAAATTAATAAAAGAAAAAATTAAAATGAAATCTATGATCTCAAATTTCATGTGAGAACATTATTATTTTTAAGTCATTAACCAGTTTAAGCCGTTTTGAAACAGTCACGAGACTTCTATATGGGTGTCTATCTCTATCCCTCTGTCACTCTCACTATATATATATATATATATATATATATATATATATATATATATACTAGCTGACCCGGCAAACGTTGTTCTGCCATATAAATTATTTCTAATATTATTTTGGTTGTTAATTAAAAAATAACGAATGTATTGTAAGTGCGTGGGGATGGGATCTATGACAGAAAGAGGAATGGAGCGCTGTAGACGATGATCACCGATAGAAACAAAAAAACACCAATTGTTCATTTTCTCAATACAATGTATTTCATTAACGTAACGAACAAATACATTGTTTGATCTCTTAAAAGTTAAACGTAAAGTGAAAAAAGTAATATGTTTTTTAAAGTATAAAAATGAAAAAAAGAAAATCAATATTCATTTCGAAGAGAAATTGAGTGTACTATAATTTTTGTCAGTCCGTCTTTAGCTAACACAAATACGCTCGATGGTTTGCCCACGCGAGAACATGCCACGTATAATTGTCCGTGTGAAAAACATGGTGTACCCAAATCTAAGCTGCAAACAGATATAGTTTGGTATTGCTACTTATTGATTGTCATTGCGAATGCCAATCTAATAGGAAATTGAACGCGTTTGAATTCAATTGGCACGTCTGTGACACTCATTGGAATTCGTGGCAGCAAAACATTTTCGGCTCGGAATTTGCCATTCCAAATGGTGGCTTCTATAACGTTTCTCATCAATTTTTTAATGACCAATCGCGTGCCATTTCCAGCCTTAGTGGGTTCAAATTAAGAAATAAAAAAACCGGATATCCAGCTTGCAGTCGTAGAAGGTGTGGTGACATGCTTGGCAAATCCTGTGAGTTGTAAAACTGTTGGATAATTTACAGCTTCGTTAGCATCGCAATCTGTATCGATCGGTTTGTATGATACTAAGTAGCCTGGCAACGACTGCTGTGTCTTGAAGTTTAAATCGTCGATGTCCACATTTTTTGCTGCCAAAATGGCTCTTTCTGCCAGCCACTCATGATTTATGTATGGTGTGAGTACATCGGGAAATATGCGGTCAATGAGAGCATTTTGCGAATCAACGATAGAGCAGAAATTAGTGGGCAATTTTATGCATCCAGTATTTTCACAGACAGCAATTTTTCCATTGACGATATCTAACAATTGGTTCGAGAATGTGTCAGCAGATGGATCTTATAGCATTTGGCCACGCATGTTTATTTTTAGCTCCACTTTTTCAACATCACGTCACATTGGCGATGATTTCAAGCAAGCGTTGATCTCCTGAGCGTACGGTGAACGTGAATAGGAACACCCTAATTACCTAGCGTTATGAAATATACTTTAAGACCTATTCTCATATGTACCAAATACACATAAAAAATTTCATAAAAATCGGTCGAGCCGTAGCGGAGGAGTTTTTCTAGCTGACAAACAAAGTTTTGGAGCTCGACCGAATTTGAGATGAAATAACAGTTTTGATGTCATAGTTCTACGTCAACCCTTTAAAAACGCATCTGCTGTCAAAGAAGCGTGCGTAATAATAAAGCAATACTGGTAAAAGCAGGTCAGCCTTTTAAAAACGCATCTGCTTTCAAAGAAGCATGCATAATAATAATGCAATACTGGTAAAAGCAGTTAAAAAAATATTCGCGATTAAAAGATGAGGAGGAAAACTGCCATTTATGCTTTATTTATTACCTACTCGATTTCGAGTTTCAAAACCCCCTAACCAAAACAATATCATGCTTTCACCTGATAAAAAAAATCAATAAATAGGCTTCAAGAAAAAATTTAATGAGTGCAAAAATAGGTTTATTTATCACAAGATAAGCAACCGTTATGATTCGTCTATGGAAATTGATGTTAATATCTTCCAAAATAATTATCTCACAAAAATATTATTCATATTATTTTGAAACTCAAACAATTACCTTTTCAATGATACCAGTTTCAGTTCCATACAGTTTTTTCCATAATTCTAATGATATTATAAATTCAGTTTGATATACTATCTGTAACGATGTTTTAAAATTATTTGACGGAATTCAAACTCATCCATAAAAATATTCAATCTCATATTTTTACGAAATATTAACTCCGTATTAGGATCTTCATTTCCTCCTTTATTTCCAAATGTGAATTTGTAGTAATTTGCTAACTGCAGTATTTTTTTTTAAATTTGCAATACACTGATTCAACTGAATTCATGTTCCTCAGTGGCATCAAATGACACGGTGTAATGTATTACCTATCAATCATTTAGCAGTCTAAAAAGTGAATAATCTGAACGAACAAACTGATCACCAAAAGCGACTGATTTAAATAACCTTTCTGTTTGAAATAGCAAGGATTTAGAGGAAAAGGAAAACTTCAATTCCACCACTGAAAAAGATAGACTTACAAAAGTATTCTACCTAAAACATTCATATTTGAGAAGTATCACAGTATTAAGGTAACAGTGAGTCGTTTTTTCGTAAGTAAAAAGAAAACACTTACAACATTTTGAGAAAAAGGAAAGGAGAGAAAATGGATCGGTTTAATTCTCAACTTGAAAACCCTTTACTTGCGTTTGATGGAAAAGGATTATAGTTTTCTCAGAAGAGTCTAACTCTTGACGTAATCTGGAAACGAAAGATTTATTTAACTTCTTTTCTCGATGAAGGCAACAAATTCCATTTCGAATCTTACCGAGAAAAGAGATTTTCTATTTCCTAGAATCGGTACATTTTTGTTTGATTACTTTAAAAAGGTACATTAAGAAAAAAAATTTATATCGCTATGTTTCTAAAATTTTAATTAGTTTGCAAAATATTTTTGTATTGTTAGAGCTGTAAATCAAAAAATCAAAATCAAAATTTCTTAAAAGAGATTATTGAAATGAAATCATTTTCACGTGATGAACGTTGTTATTAATTCTTTTTCACTTTATATCAATTTATAATTCATTTATAATTCAATGAATTTCATTTTATTTTTAATTCAGTTTATAATTCATTTCAATTATTCATAATTCATTAAGTATCGTAAAACGGTTTCTTGAAATGATAGAAATAAAAATATGATTTATCTATTATTATTACAATTCAATTATTCTATTATTATTACAATTCAATTATTCTATTATTATTAAAACTCTATTTGAATTCATTCTTTGTTTTTATACTTATTTTTTTCTGATATACTTCTAATTTTTACATAAGAAACTTCATCGATTTATGATTTTATGTACTTAATATTATCTTCTGTTTACCTTATAATAATTTTAATTTACCATCTAAAATTAAATAAAATTATTCTGGATTGTTTTATTTTAATTCTCTATATATTTAGAAGCTTTAATTTAGATTATTGTACGAACCGCCTTCGGGGATTAGCTACTTACCCTGTGTATTAATTTTATTCATTTAGTCGTGACAACCAACTTTGATTAATTATACCTTATTACAAAACTGTTTAATTTCAAATTATACCTGCTCAATGAATTTAAAGCATTCTAATTGTATTGCTATGATTTCGAAAAAAAATTGACAAATATATTCAAACTTTTGGGGTAGAGGATCTGTCAAATCTTTATTTTTCAGCATCTCTCAAAATTGGAAGATAGAGGAGACAGACGACTGTTTCTGATGTATTTAGAAATCATGAACTTTCATATAAAATACAAAGAGGCATAATTGCCACAGTGATGATGGGTTTTGAACTCTATCTGAATTTTTCTTCATAGAAAATGTAACAATCTATCTGATGATCATAAATTTTCATATAAAATAAAAATAGTCAAAAGCGGAGCAGTGCTGGTTATATATTTCTACTGAACTGGTTATATATTTTTACCAATTTTATTAAATATACAGATAATATTATTTTTGCTGTTTGCTAATTATTCCAGTAAATATTACATCAATACATTGGAGAAAACTTTATGCCTAAAGGAATACACTGCAAGTTATGATGCAATCTTAGAAATTTCTGCTCAAATTTTATATGCCTATGTATTTAATAACTAAGGATAGTTAAAAGAATACTTGAAAAGCTTTTCTTTATAATTGTAACTTTTTGATCTACTACTTTTGACTTAAAAATAGCTGAATAATAATTAATTTTTCTACTAAAAATAATTGCATAAAATATCGACAGTACATCATAGCGTATCTTCAGAAGTTTAGATGCTTCTGCATAGTTACGTTTATCATGTGACTATGTTATCATAGGAATAGACTTACTGAAATCATTTTTTATCTTTTAGCATCAGTTTTAGCCAAAGAATAAATATCATACAAATCTAATATTAAAAACTCTTAAATGAAATCAATCCATGATCATATCTCCTTTTCCTCTTTAAAATTTTCTTCCAGTTCAGACCCATACTTAAAAATAACCTCAAGAATAATTTGATAAATATTAAATTCTTCGAAAAACATGCATCACAATCCACACATCCAAGCCAGCAACACAATCCACACATGACCCTATAATAACAGTAATAGCCAGATTCTATAATAACCATCGTCTTATTAGTTTTGTGAAGTAAATAGTACTAAATGGTAATGATATTAGGTATTTAATTTTCTTGAAATAAAGATTATCATCATTTCATACTTTCCAAATTAATTAATTGGTGGCATCGAGTTTAATATGTTCCACAAACCGAAATTTGTGAAAACATTAATATCCAAAAACATTAATATCCAAAGAAACATTAATATCCATAGAAACATTAATATCCAAATCGATTATCCATAATGTTTCTTTGCTCAACTTGAATATCATTGATTTTTCCTAAATTCAGATTATTCCCTGAAATACTTCTGAGTCATTTACGCTATTGTTTGGAATCTCAGAAAAAGCATTTAAAAATAACACTGTTTTAAACAAATTGGTGCTGCAGAAGTTTTTCAACTTTTCAAAGATGGTTCAGCCTCATAAAATATGAATTCATTTTTTTGTTTCGGGAAATCTCGTCAGGAGCCACAGAGAAGGCTTAAGTTATTAAATCAGCTCATTCATCTTCATTCTTACAGTTTCAGAATTTGAATGCCAGATTAAACAAAGCTTATATTCTTATCTGAAAATCCTTGGCTCAAGTGCCAAGGTCATTTTTCTTTGCAAATATTTTTTCCCATCGTAATGTGTATGAAAAGAATGAGTTTTACAAACTAGGCTAAAATTGGTTGGGACGCTTTTCTTTCACTTTTTGCTAATTGTACAGAATCATTCAAAAACATTTCATTCCAACAATATGCATTCATGCATAAGAGCATCTTTACCATTTTTGTTCTATCATACTAAAGTTACACAGTTCTTTCATAGGCATTAAATCTTGGTAAGAAATTAAATTTATTTTAAATTTTTCCTATAAACTGGTATATTTTAAGGGCAGAAAACGAGTAATTCGAAAATGGAAGTGATTATTTACAAGTACTGTACCTGTGGATAAAAACACTTCTTGCCTTTACTGCACGTATGGGGGAAAATTTATTTGCTGGTTCTGTGCCTTACTGATAAAAAGTTACGCATAAGTATTGTGCGTATGGATAAAAAGCTATTTGTTAGGATTGAATCTTCGGTAAAATATTATTTGCTGATAATATCTCTAAGGATTAAAACTTATTCGCGGTATTGTACACTATAGATAAAAAGTTATATGTAGGAATTATGTGTACAAATAAAAAGCTATTTCCTAGTGCTGATTCCAAGGGAAAAATGTCATTGTCTGATTAATTGTTGTCTATGTGGATTCAAAGTTATTCACTGGTACTGTACACTATAGATAAAAAGTTATATGTAAGCACTGTATACATATAAAAAGCTCTTTGCTAGGGCTGATTCCAGGGGGAAAATGTCATTGTCTGATTAATTGTTGTCTATGTGGATTCAAAGTTATTCACTGGTACTGTACTCTATAGATAAAACGTTATATATAGGCACTATGTGTACAAATAAAAAGCTGTTTGATAGGGCTGATTCCACGGATAAAATGTTATTGTCTGATTAATTGTTGTCTCTATGGATTAAAAGTTATTCATTGGTACTTTACCCTATAGATAAAAAGTTATATGTAAGCACTGTGTACATATAAAAAGTTCTTTGCTAGGGCTGATTCCACGGATAAAATGTTATTGTCTGATTAATTGTTGTCTCTATGGATTCAAAGTTATTCACTGGTACTGTACTCTATAGATAAAAAGTTATATATAGGCACTATGTGTACAAATAAAAAGCTGTTTGCTAGGGCTGATTCCACGGATAAAATGTTACTGTCTGATTAATTGTTGTCTCTATGGATTCAAAGTTATTCACTGGTACTGTACTCTATAGATAAAAAGTTATATATAGGCACTATGTGTACAAATAAAAAGCTCTTTGCTAGGGCTGATTCCAAGGGGAAAATGTCATTGTCTGATTAATTGTTGTCTCTATGGATTCAAAGTTATTCACTGGTACTGTACCCTATGGATAAAAAGTTATATGTAAGCACTGTATACATATAAAAAGCTCTTTGCTAGGGCTGATTCCATGGATAAAATGTTATTGTCTGATTAATTGTTGTCTATGTGGATTAAAATTTATTCACTGGTAATGTACCCTATAGATAAAAAGTTATATGTAAGCACTGCGTTTAGAGATAAAAAGCTATTTGTTACGGCTGATTCCACGGATAAAATGTTATTTGCAGAGAATACTCTCTACGTATTAAAAGTTATTTGCTGGTCTATAAATACGAATATTTCTGATACGCTCCTTGTGGGTAAAATTTATTTGCATGCATTGTCAAATTTAATATTCTTTCTGTGTATCTTTCTTAAGGAGGTTAAGGACCATATTAAGCGTTGTTGTGACCTATATCAAAACCAGTTTAAGGGACCCTTTTTATCTTATTAATTTCTAAAATTAAAGTGTTTTTAATGATTTTATTTAATTTAAATTAAGTAGTTTTCAGGTAGCAAATGTCATAACTGACAACATTTAATTGCAGGACTGATTTTAATATTTTGTGTATAAAAATGATTTATTCAAATTCAAAACTAATTTTGAGCAAGATGATAAAAAATTAAATAATTTGTAAAATTCTATTAAAAATTTTATTAGAATTTTATTTGTGAATGTCAACAGAATACAAAAACTTTAGACTCGCCTTGAATTAGTTTCTTTAAACTTAAAAATATTCCTACAAATACTATTCTAAAATTTAAACAGCTGTTAATTAAATTAGAAGTTGTTCAAGTATGAAGAAATAAATCAGATGAAAGCACAAAATAAAACTACTCTAAAAATAATGTTAAAAAATTGATGTATCGAGGGGCCCTAAAATTGAGGGTAGCTTAAATAATTGTCTATATCGCTTGGAATACTCTTTCTGGGGAAATTTATTTTCCACTGTTTTTTTCTGTAAGATTGTTCTTTAACTTGAAATTAAGAAATTTAATGTCAATTTGGGAAACTTTTTCAGCATTTCAATGGAAACATATGAAACTCTGTTACATGGCCCTGATTTAATGTATTAAGGGCAAAATATTTACTGAAATGTTTAATGATTAAACGTCACTTCAAATTCTTAATCAGAAATAAAATTTTCCATTCTGTCGGAATCCATAAATTGAAGATGTCTTATTCATTATCACTAAATTTTAAATAACTCATTACCGATATCCAAAATCAATGATTTAAATAATCTATGATTCTACTGGCAAAACATATAATTTCATTAGAAATGTTGAATCAATTGTCATTCGAGATTGAAGAAACTGAAGAACCAAAGTAAGATGACTAACTATTTCTGAAGCACATTTATGTCAAATATTTTTGCGTGAGAAAAATCCATATTTTCGATGAACAGAAAACCATCTTTATTATTTTAATATTCAAATAAAAATTTGATTATTTAAGAAATAATTTATTTTCCTTCATAAATATATTCTCATGATGATTATTTTCAATCTCTTCTTCTTGCAGATGGCAAACAGAAATGGGGCAAGAGCTGGTTTACGGATTCCTACGAGCGCAGCCTTATGGGATACGGCCCTAAGCGCGACCCCGTGTGGCCAGGACCTTTCTGAACGCATCCCACTGCTAACGTGACCATCAAGAAAGAAAACACAAAAAAAAAGTTCTAGAAAATTCTAAAGTGACTGTCGTAAGCAATTTTCACCCACATATCCATATGTTCTCAGTTTGTGGGAATTGGTATAATACACTGAGGTGGCTTCCAATTCAATTTTAAATTTCAAATATGTATATCAATATTTAATGTTCTGTCCGTCATATCTGCTATGTTTGGTGCCCGACATGGAGATCTAGAGAATTTTATTTGTAGCAGAAAAAAAAATATTATTTAATTTTTTTTTCATTCCTTTCTTTTATAATACAGTCGAATCCTGTTGAATGAACTGTTCAAATGTTTCTGAATCAGAAGATTCTTTAAGCACGAATAGAACACTTATTTTAAATTGTGCATTTCTTTTTATATTAATGAATATTTACTGAACAGTTCATATTATTGTTATATATATATGAAAGCAAACAAACAGTGTAAAAAGCTACATTGATCTGCCGAATGATAAGTTTAAAAAAGTCATTTATTTATTTCCATTAAAGTTGTGACAATAGTATTATGATAAAGAAAAGATGTTTATTAGTTACAATGAATGAAAAGGTAACAGTCGAATTTAAAGAGTAAAGTCAACTACTGGAAGAAAAAAAAAGCATAAGATCATTGTTGAATATGCAATAAGAATTAATTTTCCTGAAGAATAAATTTAGAATTATAGATAATTTATTTGAAAGATAATCAAATCATTGATTTCCATTTATGAAGTAAAACTTAAGTTCAATTTCAAATTAACATTCGACATCAATTATTTATCATTATTAGATTTTTCTGATAATAACAATTCGCTATAAATATTATTAATATTCCTCAATGTATAAAAAAAGCTATAATGAAAAGTTCCTTACAATTGTGAATTCTCAACTAAAATGACTAGGCTTTCCTGATTCCATCCCGGTTTCAGCTCTTCTCCCAGATTTTAAAGAATGCTCCAGATTTGTCCCGGTTTTGAAAAGAATATCCAAACTATCATTTCCTTTTCCCATTATAAGTAGTTAAATTTTAAACGATTGATTTATTTAATTTTAAAAAATAACACTAAAATTCTACTTACCCAAAACTTTACAATACATAGAATATGAGAGATCCAGCTTACCTTGATCCTTACCTTATAGTAAGTCATTTTTAAGGTTAATAATATATTTGTACTAGTCTTATACCAATACAAAAGTGTTTAAATAACACATATTAAATAGGAGAGCCTAGTCTTTTTTTTTTACTATTATTTTTTACCCGTACCTCCCCCCCCCCCCCCCCCCCCACTCTCGTATTTGGCCTACTTTAAATTGAAGTCAGAAGATCTGGTCATTTTAACTGTTCTCAGAATTCATAATAGGATTTGACTGTATTATATAAAAAACGTGAACATTAAAATGAATAGAAGGAGAAGATGCTGATACAGATTATATTTTCTTTAATAATTTTTTTCGCTAAAGATTAAAATTACGTGTTTAAAAGAACACATATAATTTAGAAATTGCCCTAAAATTTTAGAAATTTATTCAGAAAATATCTTTTTGATTTTTTTTATCGCTTTCAAAAATAATTTTTATAATTTTGAGATTATGTATATTTTATAAAGTAAAAATTATTAAATGAAACTTCGAATAATGTAACATTACATCTTTCAAATAAATATATTTTAATAAAATTTCAATATTTCTATTATTAGAAAAAATATAAAAATAATATTATATAAAATACAAATTAAATTCTAATATTTATCCACAAAGCTATAAAAAATTCGGAATTCGTTAAAATTTATGAATTTAAATTTTCTATTTGAATAAATTAAACTCAAATATTATTTTTAGAATGAAAGAAATTTGCTTTATACGAGAAAAAAAAATCACTGAAAATGTTCTTTTTAATTAGTAATAAAAATGTATTACTAATTGAAACTTCTTATACGTAATTAACTTCTTTTTTTTCTTTCATTTGAGGAATTAAATTGCATATCATAGTAAATGAAATGAAAAATACAAAAAAAAATTACAAAAATTGAATGTTATATTAAATATTACATAATTCAATTCTTAATTTATGCGATGAGACACTAACAAAAGTTTATATTTTATTATTCAATAAATGCATTGAAGCTGATTTTATTTAACTATTAAATTGATTCATTATGCAAGATATTTTATTACTTTTTATTTTATTTTAATTTAATCAATTTATTTTATTTTAATCAACATAATATGAACATAGTTGTTCATTTTAGCACATCCACTGTATACCTTCTTGGTTGATACTCTTTTAAATTTATAACGATATTATGCATATAGCTTTCTGATTTGAGCATAAAAAATTTAACAACTTAACCAACCTCAAATAATATTTGTTTGTAAACATTTAACAACTATTTAAAATATACAACATTAGCTTTTATTTTATTGTTTAGTTTATTTACATTAACTTTCATTCATTGACTTTCTAATCATTTCTAAATTAATTTTTTTTAATTTTGTTTTATTTTATTTCAAGATTAATTAGAATCAAACAATTATCACTCTTCTATAAAAAGAAACTTTTCTTAAGACTAATACATTTGATTGATTAATCTTGTAATTCGATTCTTATGATTTCAATTAAAAAATACTTTTTCTTTTAAAATTTTGAATGCATAAATTTGCAAATTCGTCATTATTAAAAATTCATATCTACCAATAATTATATACAAAATTGCATAATTATTTCTTTATACATATTTGGCAATTCTTCAACGATTATAAATAATAATTGGATGCTTAAATGAAATAAAAAAGAAAATATAGTTTATCATTTAATTAAAGTCGGGCACCAATCATGATTAGCTATAAACTTGATAATTCATATGGTTGTTATTTACAAAATAACCAAAACACATGGCTTCCACATTTATGTGTTTACATATCTTTCCTGAACAAAGTACTTAATATTTTCAGATGATGAAAATGAATATCAACATTTTATCATAATTTTCGAAATGTACAATTATTGACTTGAAATAAAAAAATAACATAATAAAGTGTGAATCCGATGAAAATTTAGAAAGTTCGTTTAAATTATGGATTTCAAATATTTTTATCCTTTGCTATGTTGGGGAAAAAAGTTTCCAAAAAACTCCCTCTGACCGAAAATATCGTATGCAAAATTGTATCTCTTATATCGTATTCAAAATCGTATTTTTTATATCGTGTAAGAAAAAAACGTATTCATATAAATTTCAAAAATATTCTAAATCTAATATTTTAAAGCGCATTCATTGTTTTCACAAAATATCAGATTTAGTGAAAATAATAGTGCATTGTAAAAGATTTTAAAATAAAACTACTATTTACAAATGAGCATATCCATGTATTGAAGAATATTTTGCCTTGAAATTTATTTTAAAAATGAAAGTTCCATAAATATATTTAAGATATTAATTATTGTTTAAATGTCCCCGCTTCAGTTCAGGTTTATTTATATGAATAAAATTAATAAAACATTAGTGACTTCATTCGCATAAAATAATATCACAGTAAATAAATATAACTAAGTCTTTATTAAATAAAATAGGATAGACATAAGTAAAAAAAAATTTTCACCACTATTTTGGTCAGAAGGAGTTATTAATAAGAACATATCATTTTCCATTCCAGAATATTGATAATGGGTGAAATATATCATTTTTGAATTCTTGATGAGCATAATATGCAAATACTACCTTACTATGTATTTCCATTTCTATTAGTATGTGAAACATCATAAATTAACCCTCTTTGATTATATTATTCCTTATACATTTTGTTTTTTAAATATTTTTTCTTTAAGAAAAATGTGTGATTAAAACCCGAAGTATAAAAATATTGCGAAATTCGATTTAAATTACTATTTACTACATAAACACAATAAAATGCTAATTATCTGAAATGTTTCACAGTCGAAATTTTATTTTATATAATTTATTTTATTATATGTAATTAAATAAAATATCAAAAATATCCGTGTTTAACTTATTAAATTTCTTGAAAATAAAATAGTTATTATTTGCCCTGAAACTATTTCTTGTTTACTAAAACAGCATTTCTGTAACTTTATATTTAAAAACTTTTCCTAAATTTTATTGTGTTTTTTTAATTATCTTAGTGAAATTTGATATTTACAAACAATCTCCAACATTTGTTTAGAAGTTTATTCGAGAAAGTATAATGTTTCAAAAACAGTTCATTATTATTTTTCTTTTAAAAATTTTCTTTTTACATTATTTTAGAATTTCTAAATTTATAATGTAGAATAAGAATATTTTTCCGGCTATTTCAAAGATTAATGGTAATTTTTTATTGATTGATTTTTATATAAAATACTTCATTTCTTCGAACTTAAAATCGTTAATCAAAGTGATCTAACCATTTAAAAAAATATTTTCACATTAATTAATTTTATTAAAATCTCAGAAATCCAAAATTTTCAGCTTAAAAGTTGAGAATTCTCAAGTTGCTAAAATGATTGGAAAAAATATCTTCCTAAATATTCTTTTTTTAATGAAGAATAAATAGTTTTTTTTTTAAATTTAATGATTTGATTGGTTTCGAAGAATTGTTTTCATTCACGGGATATTAGATGATTAGCAAAAATTTTAATTTAAAAATAGCATATGAATTTTTTCATGATTATTCTTAAAAATCAAAATAGCCACATCAAAATATTAACAAAAATATTGTTTAATCATAATATTATTCAAAAAAAAAGACCAAACGATTCATTAAATAAATAAAATTTATAAACTCATATATATTAATAAACGAGTTTTCACATAAAAATTTTAAAATTATTTGAAGATGATTTCTTTTAAAAAGAAAAATAATACCAGGCTTTCATAGATAACTGTAAAATCTAAAAAAGTAACTTCTTTAATTGCCAAATTTTCATTCAAAATATACTTAAGAATTTCAAATCATTTTAAAATGATTTTTTCTGTTTCAATCAAAAGCAATTAGCATGATTTAAATTTTTATGAAACTAACTCAAAAAAATATCTTTTTTCATGATGCAAGTTTAATATTAAACTTACTGGCAATCTGTTTTATGATTATATCTATTTATATTTAATGCTAATATTAAAATTATTTTATTCTCCTTAAGTAAATAATTTACTTTTCAAGTATTACTTTAATAGTTTATTTTACAATTTATTTTAATCTTTCAAAATTATATTATTAATATTTGATTTTTGAAATAACTTTTTAAAATGCGAAAACTTGACTTAAAAAATAATGTTCTGGAATAAATTAAGAACGAATTCTGCTAGTAGAAAAAAATGTAGATGCATAAAAGAAAAAATATAGAAATTTTCTTTTTTATGAATTTTTTTTCTTTAGAGTGTCAAAATACTTTGCCAATGTTATAAATGCAATAAAAATAATAGCATTTGTATAAACATTTAATTAAATGTTTATACAAATAATTATTCTAATTTATTTTATTATTATAATATTTTGTGAAAATTTCCCATTCTTTTTTGTGAATTTTTTTTTATTTTTAAAATTACTGAGAAGCTAATTCAATCGCTTTTACTTTAGACAATCAATTTATAAAATATGCCATAACATGTATTTTCTTTGAGAACTTTTTTTTAATTTGAAAGTTTTGCAGATGGACACCAAAGCTCATATCAAAAATTGAGCAAAATGAGTAAAAATATTCACTTATAAATATTATACAATATTCATTCAGAAAAAAATTATTATTTTGAACAACAAAATTCATTAAAAAGTATTGATTAAATTTTAAAATTATTTTAAGTTTATTTTAATTACTAATCTATTAGCAATTTCTATAAATTGTTAAAGAAAATAATTTTATTTTAATGATTTTTTTAATTTATTTACATTTTTTAAGCTGAATTACAGAAATATATCTTTATTAATAAACATTTTTCATGTATTTAGTATACGTCCAAACGTTAAATCTTCAGTTTTATAAAAAATGATGATTTTTGAAAGATAGATTTTATTTTCACATATAAGGTTATGAAAATTTGATACAAAATTATGATAACTTGATATGAAAAAAAATAATAATAACCTTTAATGTGAAGTAATGTATAAATTTAATTTAAAAATTCAATTAACATTTAGGTAATTTTTGTAATTTTAATCTTTTTTTTTCAATGTTATGTCAAAAACAATCTCCTGCAATCTATAGAAAATCTTATCTGCAAAACTATAGCATTTCTTACAACAAAAAAAAATCTTCTAAAATACAAGGTTTTGAAATAAGTAGCAAGGTTTTTATGTTCATTTAGTTCCTTTTTGTGGAAAGTTTGATGTATAAAATACCAGCAATTGATCAATCGAGCTGAATTGTAGTGTCACTTGCTACAATTTCTCTATTTAATGCTCTACCATGGCAGCTTTCTCATAAACCGATAAATAATTTATTTTTTGTTATGGAATGTAAAGTTGTATTTTAAGTTTACAACCTTCGAATTTTAGATGTTTATTTATAGCACATGTATCACTTGTATGCACTCTTGCAATTCATGGCTTTGTCCAAAATTTGAACGTTCCAAAAACTAGTAGATGTTATATCTTGTGTTTATCAAACATAAATGAATTGTATTTTCAGTCTAGCTGTAAAGATGGCGACGATGCTTAAACAATCCACATAAATGTATTTATGTTTGTTTCTAAGTGTAGTTTGAAGTTTCGACTGAGTATTCTACTGACCATGTTATTAAACGTCTTCAATCAAAAACAGCATCCCTTCCTAAGACCAACTCTCTGCATGATGTTCTCCGATCCTAATAAATATTTTACTTGCAATCCTTCTGTAGCTGTTCCAGTTCCAAAAATTTATGCAGTGTTGTGAATATTAAAAAAAAGGGTTGTATTTTGTGATGTTATAGTTTTATTATAAAAAAAAGATGTTGGAATTATTGTATTTAAACCTCATCAAAGTTAACTGAATTTCCATGTAAATAATTTTTCCCCTTTCCCCTTCTAAATATGTTATGATTGTTTCCTATCTACCTGTTTTATAAATAAAATATTGTGGAATTCCTTTCTTGCTCAATAAATGTAATTTCATATTAAGTTCTTCAGTGATAGTTCGAAAACACTCATGAGCGTATTTTTGCTCAATAAATGTAATTTCATATTAAGTTCTTCAGTAATAGTTCGAAAACACTCATGTGCATATTCTTGCTGAATAAATGTAATTTCATATTAAGTTCTTCAGTAATAGTTCGAAAACACTCATGAGCATATTCTTGCTCAATGAATGTAATTTCATATTAAGTTCTTCAGTAATAGTTCGAAAACACTCATGAGCATATGCAAATGATCCAAAAAAGTGCTAACCATTCTTAAGAATGTATAAACAGACTACATTTCTTGAGCACAAAAGTGCTACAAAACTTTTTTTCTTGTTTCTACAAAGATAGAACCTAATTCATTTCAATAAGTAAATGACTTCAGAAGATTTGTCATCTCAGAAATCAGAAGTAAACAGAGAATGGTTTCCTCTTTTTAGATTTGTCATTGCAAAAATCAGAAGCAAACAGAGAATAATTTCCCTTTTAATAGTTCTGCTATCCCATAGATTAGAAGAAAACAAATAAGCCTTTCATTGTTTTAGATATGTCATTACAAATATCAGAAGAGATGTAGAATGTTTCACTGTTTCATATTTGCCATCGCAGAGATCAGAAGTAAACAGAGAATAGTTTCGCTGTTTTAGATTTGCCATTGCATAAATCAGAAATAAACAGAGAATAATTTGACATTTATAGATTTGCCATTGCAGAGATCAGAAGTAAACAGAGAATATTTTCACTGTTTTAGATTTGCTATCGCAGAGTTCAGAAGTAAACAAAGAATAATTTAACATTTATAGATTTAAGATTCGGTGAGATGATTTTCTTTCTTCAAAAGAAAAAATTAACAGGTTGTTTTTGAATGTTTATTAACTTTCTTTTTTAAAATCTATACTTCTTATTCCCAAAGATATCGAACGACAGGACATTTTTAATGTAAAAAAATGCTTAGCATTCTGAGTTATCTGAAATAACAGAAGAGACATCAAGATCTCGAGCGTGAAAATGCTGTAATTTTTTTTATTATTATTTCAACGCCAAAATGCTACAAGCCACATTTTAAATGGCTAAGCAACTTCAAAATGCTTACCATTATAGAAATTTGAAGTAAATAGAGAATATTTCAACATTTTTAATTGAATATCCTGGAATATGATTTGCTTCTTTCAAAGAAAAATACATCAATTTGATTTTGAAAAATTATGAATTTTCTTTAAAAACAATAGTTTACATTCTCAGAGATTCCAAGAGAGATAGGACATATGTTATGTAAAAATCACTTTCGGATATTTCAAGTAAACATAATACATTTAACTCTCAAACATAAAAATGTTGTAAGATTTATTTCAAACACAAAATTCTAATTTTAGATGGTTAAATGGTTCATTTTTAAACACGTATTAACCATTCTCCGAAAATCGAAATAAACAGGGAACATTTCTCTATTTCGATTGTAATGTTTCTATAAGGTTTTTATTCGAAGTTTATTGTAAAGTTTTTATTTCGAAGGACAACAAAACTTATTTTGAACGAGTATAAAATTACTTTAAAGAAATAATTACTATTTTCAGAAATACGAAGAAAATAAGAAACATTTCAGCATTTCTGAAAAAAAATAATGAAAATTGATATTTTTATTTTTAAAAGAAAATGCTACAAAACTTTCTTGGAATAATCAAGCATCTTGTTTCCCGAAATTGTTTACTGTTCTGAGATATCTTAGTGAATACAATTTTTGCAAAGAATGGAACAGACTTTTTTTTTCATAAGAAATTTCTATGAAAAATGAAGAAAACAGAGAATAAATAACCTATTTCTACATTAAATTTACTGAAATGTAATTCTCTTTATTTTAAAAACGAAAAACTAAATTACTGATTTTGAATGAGTGTAAAACTTCCTTAAAATAATGTTTACTGTTTTCAGAGACAGAAAGAAAACAGAAAACATTTCAGAATTTCTCAAAAAAAGAAGTATTGAAAATTGATGTTTTTATTTTCAAAAGAAAATACAACAAAATTTTCTTCGAATTATTAAGCATGTTGTTTGTCGAAACTGCTTACTATTCTCAGATATCATTAGTCAATACAATTTTAGCAGCGTTTCTAAACTAAAAGTACCAACGACAAATGATGAAATGGTTTTAGTATAAAAAATAAAATTACTAACCATTAACAAAGAAGTAATCAGAAAACACAAATATATTTCTACCATAAATTTACTGAAATATAATCAAATTAAAGAGAAAAACTACATTAGTCAAGTAATATTTACTATTTTTAGAGATCTGAAAGAAAACGTATAAAATTTCATTACTTAATTTCTGAAATTTATATATTTGCTTTCAGAAGAAAATACACCAACGTTGTTTAAGAATGATTAAGTATCGTGTTTCCCTAAACTGCTTACTATTCTTAGATATCACTAGTCAGTACAACATTTCACTACAGTACAACATCAGTACAATATCAGTTACACTATCGACGAATGATGAAATGCCTTTGGCATGAAACAAAAAAAAAATACTAACCATTAACAGAGAAGTGAAATAATAAAGAACACATATTTCTGCAATAATTTTATTAAAATATAATTGTCTTTTCAATTTAAAACAGGGGGAAAAATATTGACCCCCCGTTCAAGTCCACGAGAGTAAAATGATTGTAATTTGCCAAGGTAATTCAGAAGGACAATAATGTAGAGTTAATTTCGATCAAGTAAATTATCCCAGTTCGAAACAAAATTATTTATTATTCTCAAATATTTGAAGATAAAAAAAATAGCTTTCCATGCTTAAAAAAATAAATATAATAAAAATAGTTTATTTATACAAGCGGTTAGCTTTTATAGTTGCCTTTATCTTCTAATCATGTATATTACCCGCTATTTCTAATTACATGATGATTAACATACTATACGAAAGCATTCAAAGTGTTTTGAAGGGAAATCATTGGATCTCAAGCTACCAAATTTGACAAACAATTTTTGGATATTAAATACTCACAAAAAGAAAAACTTTCAAAATTTTAACAAGATTTTTAAATAAAAGTTAAGTTAGAAAAAGGACATTTTTGCTCAATAATTTCAGAACACATTATTGTAAAAATAATTTTCACACACTTTTATATTCAAAGAAATTTCTTTGATACTAATTTTATTTTTTTACAATCTTTTTTGTATATAATATTTTTCAAAAAATAACTTTAAGCATCATTTGCAATAACTCTTTATTTTCGGGGAAAAAATTCAAAGCAATTTTATTTTTTCACTAGATATTTAATCGCGTGCTTTCGTCAATGTTAAACTTGTGATTTAAATACAAAGCATTATCATTTTACAATGTTTAGAGCTTCAATATTTCTTATTTAGGTGCGGGAGATTACCTTTATTAAGGTCTACCTGCATCAGCTCTGTAAACTATATTTTTGTGATAATTTTTTTTTTTTTTTTTTTAGTTTTACATGAAAAAATTAAGTTTTCACATTGAACATTTATTCATTCTTTTCACCATCTTAAAACCAGAATTCAACCTAAATTATTTCATTGAACTAATTAAAATGTAATTTTAGAAAAATATTTATTTTTATTTCAATTATGTTTTTCAAATAAATGCACAAAAAGGAATTTTTTTTTCTTTTGCAATGTCGTTAAAGACGATTCTGTTGCAAAGAAATATAAAAATCATTCAATAAATAACATCATTTAAAATTTATTTTTATTTATAATAAATACGTTTTAATTGCCCATTTATTCAATACTATAATCAAGGACATTTAATCTATCAAGATTTTGAGAAAAGTTTTCATTGGTAAATATTTTTTTTTCTGTCAGTTAATAAATAAAAACAATTTCAGTTTTAATAAACTACTCTGTTTAAGTATTATTTTATTTAAATCAAAATTATTTTAATTTTTTATTTAATTACCCTCGTGCAAATAAAGTTTTAACATATATTTTATAAGCATTTAATGAGTCATCAGTAAATTCATTAAATACTTCATTTGAAATTAAATTACCATCTAAATATTTTATTACTACAATGAGATGGAGAAAAATCTTTGTTTCGTTTCTTTAAATGAATTCCAAATTAGAGCAATTGTAATTTTTGCAATATCGATATAAATTTCTAATGAAATTTCTCTAATATTATAAAAAAATCATTTTTAATGCTATAATCAAAGAAACATAAACAAAAAATCCTCATTCTCTCAAATAGGATAAAAGAAACGACATGGCTTCTATGTCGGAAGGCAAAGAGTCGTATTGTTTCAAAATGTTTCATTTAAAACTACGATGTTTGGAAATTCAATAGTGGTAGCCATATAACTACAGCTCAGCCAACAATGGAAATACCAAGAAACGATAATAATGCTTAAATGTAATCATTAACGTTCTTTGCAACTTGTTCTAATAATATGGAAGTCTTAGAATATCTGTACCAGTTTCATATCTGTACCAGTCATAGAATATCTGTACCGGAATATCATACCAGTTTCCTATCTGTACCAGTCATAGAATATCTGTACCGGAATATCATACCAGTTTCTGCTCAGATGATGCAGATATTGCAACTTGTTCTAACAATATGGAAATTTTAGAATATCTGTACCAGTTTCATATCTGTACCAATCATAGAATTTCTGTACCAGATTCATATCTATACTAGTCATAGAATATCCATACTAGTCATAGAATATCCATACTAGTCATAGAATATATGTACTAGAATATCATACCAGTTTCTGCTCAGATGATGCAGATATTATCTTTTAAAAAGGTCAGCTACAGAGTAAAATCCAATATTGATTTTTTTCCCTCGTTTGATTTGATTGCTATTCTATACAATATTAAGCCCCAGTGACTTTAAGTTGATTCAAAGAAGCAAAAGAAATTTCGTGAAATTCGCTATCGGACTCTTTCATATATTCTATATGATATATAGAATATATAGAATATATATTCTGTATTATTCGAACTCTTTCAATAAGGATGCTAAAGATTTTAAAAATGATAGTCTATTTCATTACGAATCTATAATGTTGCTTTCTTTACGAATATATTTTGTCTTGCACTATTACGAATCTGTAATATTGCTTTCTTGCAACGTTAGTTTTATTGTTGAAAAGAGAGATTTACAGCTATTCTGAATGGATTCCAGTTCAGTGTTACTCAATCTAGACAACAAAGATGAAAATTCTGAAAAACACAGAAATTTTTATTCTTATTAGAAACCAAGATATAGAGATTTTTCAAGATTCCATTTCCAAATCCTATATAAATCCAAGGAGTTTAAGCAATACGGTTAATTATCTCTTTGGAATATTGATATCAGAAAGAGTTCTCTATTTATTGATGCCGAATGCAATTGTGCTGCTGCTGTTGCTAAATCACCGATTTATTGCCGCCTACATGCGTACTGCAATTTCTACATGTACTGATCTTTCTATATAAATCTACTGCGGTTGACCAGTCTGTACTTGGTGTTTTCTGTGTAACAAAGCATCCATTTGAATTTTTCATCTTGTTGAAACCTTTCACCGAACAATTTCCATAATAATTCGAACCATCAATAGATCTTGTAATGCTTCAGGTATACTCATTTTCCACGATGATGGAAGCAATTTGTATACAATATAGGTAGAACATCAAAGAATAATAAATGTTTCAAGCTAATATAAGTAATATATCAGCTGAAATTACATGAATATTAACAGTAAATTTTCAAAATATTTTGTTAGTAACTTACAATATTACTTCCTTGTATAGTTAATTCAATGGTTAAGAAGAGAGTTTCACCAATTGCACTCATGGCTGCTGAATGGATACCGGGTCAATGACATCAGATCTTAAAGACAAACTTGACAATGGATATATCTATTCTTGTGACAAAAACAAAGGATCCCGAATATTCAAGAATTTTAGGGATATCTCTGTTGGGACTGAAATTCCGATGCTTCTTCTAGAATAATCGGTGACTTTCACAAGAGTTATAAAGTTGCAAGAGATAAAGCTCAAACTAATAGACGAGTCAAGAGAAAATTAGTCGAGCAAAATGTCTCTTTGGAACAGTTACTCTATAGTTAATTCTCTTTTAGCACTTTGTTCTGTTGCGATTGTTTAATAATTATTTGCTGCTATTATACTTGGTTTTTTCCCAATGCTGTTTTGTGTACGCTTCGTCTGTATTTTGTTACTTGTGTTTAGGGTTTTAATTGTAGAATGAAGCATTTTAAAAAATACTAAACTTGTTGGATTTCTCATCATACACCCGCAGGGTGGTTTCTTTCCGCAACAATACTTTGAAACCTTAGGTCCATCTCCTTGAATCAAACTGCCGATACAAAAGAGAAAGTCTAGATCAAGAAGAATTATATTTCCGAACATCTTTGGAGATCTAAATTATGTTTCAGATCACCAAAAGAACATTCCGAAAATTACATCTATATGAAAGCCTAATGATTCTAAAAGGAAATGAAGTATATGGATGGAATTTGACATCGGGTTCTTTTACCCAAATTGTATATTTAGTTCAATCGAGTCTAAAAATGCCGTTACCTAAACAAATAACGAATTATTTTAATCCTTTAAAATACATACAAAAAAATTAATGGTGCTTTTTAAACGAAATTTTCATATTTTCCGTACTGTACTTCTAGAAATAAATCCTTAATTTCTATTGGCATCAGTTACTCTTCGGATATATCCAGTGTCACCTTGCCCATTGGCGCTTTGGCAATGTTTCTTTTATTTCCTACTAGCTGCCTCCAATGAACATTATATTAGCAACATTAATATAAACAAGTTGCACAACCTATTTATTATTGCGTATTTCATTTAAAAAACATTTCTCTAGTTCTAAATTTTTTTTACAGAAACTACTTAAATAGTTAATGTACGTTTAGCACGGCATATAATAAATCTAATCTAAAAACATTATGCTTAATTTCCCACAAAGAGATCCATCATCCTGTGAATATTTTTGCAGCATATAAAAATATCCACTGTATTTTCATGACCTAATTGTAAAGTAGAATTCCATATTCGTAAAAGATGTTTAAAAAATTGATTTCTCAACAGAGGAAAAAAAACAATTTACATGTTTGATGAAACAATAAAATAAATTTGATTTCTGTTATTAACATTAAGAATATTACATTAAATCCTATTATAGTCTGTGTATTTTCTGTAGGCGGTTCAAGGTCACATTTTCTACCTCGTTATTAGTTATCTGGTACCAGTAACACGGTAGAAAATGTGATCTTGAACCACCTACAGAAAATACACAGACTATAATCATCGTGAATCGCATTAAAGAATATTTTTTTAATTACTTTAACGGAAAATTACGGAAAAAATTGCTTAATGACTAAATTTATATCATAAAAAGGTTTTTTTTAAATTTTAAGCTGATGTAAAATTAATTTTTAAGATAATTTTCTGATGTAATCGCCAAAAATATTTCCTAAATTTCAGTTACTTAGCAATAAATTAAAATTTTGAAAATAATGTTCCTAGGAACACATTTTTTCATTCGCCAAAATATACTTGTACCAGATTTGGTAATTCTAGAAAAAACTGTCTAATCCTTATAACGCCAACTGACACCTACTCAAATAGACACACAAACTAATATATTTATTTTTATTAATACTAAAATCATTTCCTGTTTTCTGATAATACTTTAAAAAATTATTATTCAAGAATACCAAAATTATTTTTTTCAAAATGGCAATGATTCCAGTTGAATATCACATCCCTCTATTGAAACGAGAGGCTAGCGATTCCTTCTAAAAAGCTATTATTTCAAACTAGATAATAAGATTAATAATAATATTATTTCTGTGTGATCAGATATTTTTCCTATACATGTGAAATAATATTATCATCATACTTATAATATTATCATTATATCTCATAGTTTACTTCCTTCCTTTATCGTATTACCATCTACCTTAATCGTATGTCATCTTCCGTATACGTTGATATGAAGTCCAGCCTTTTTAACATGATAAGATTTCATGTTAGAATTTTCTCTGTAAATTTAGTGTACACAAAAAAAAATCACAATAGGGGGCAAGCCGTTATAGCATCACGTCTATTATCGATATTCTATCTTCACGAAATCCTTCTCTTGATTCACGACTACGATATATAGACACGATATGCACGATTGAAATTGTATCTGTAAATTGTATAATAAGTGTTGTGAAAACTGATAAAAGAAATAGATCGTTGGACTTAAAACAATCACATCTAATACAGTCATCCTATCTTCGCATAATTCGTCACTTAATCTACAACTAAGAAACATAGATGTAAATGCACAGCTGGAATATTATATGTAAATTGTATAATGAGCATTGCAAAAATTGTTTAACTAACCACTCATTGGACCTATAGGTACTACATCCATTATCTGTGTGTAGTACTACCGAAATATCTTTTAATCCACTTGAGATTCGAAGAGCACGAAGCTTCCGAACATTAAAGGAGTCGCAGTGATCTGATAATAAGGCTCCAGTCTCTGAATTGGAGAGTTCCTAGCTTGAGATCCGGTTTCACAAAAGAATTGTCGTACCTGTGGATCTGATGCAACCCAAATCCAATAGGGCCAATCGCTCTTCCATTAGTGCGGTGCAGAAACTTGGAAAAAGTGGCGCTAGCTCAAACATCCTTTCCTTCATCTGACAGCAGCTTAAAATTACAAAGTCTTGATCAAAATATCTCTAATTTTGCTTTAAAAATAGGACGTTAATATTTACAGGAAAATGTTTGATAGAAGAAAACCTCAAACACTTGTATTACAGACCCGATGTTGGAGCAAAAATCTGCTTATTGGCTATTAAATATGAAAAATAGCTGATTTTCTGTCTTTCAAAAACTAAACATGTTTAATTAGTCTTTAAGTTCCAAATATTTATGAGCTGGTTTTAATTAAAATCTTGCAAAAAATGTTAGATAACTTTGCAAGATGAAATTCAAAATTTAATTTGTAGTAAAAGGAAATTGGATTACTTTTTCTATTATACAACTAAACTCATTAATTCACAGCATTATATTAGTCATATATATTCTATTTTATGCTATATCTATTAAACATAAATTTTCACAATCTATAAAAGCAGCAAAAGAAAAAAAAGTTAATTTAAAAAAGAAGAAGAAAAAAAAAAAAAAGGTTATAATTCACGCAAAATGATTCATGGTACAAGATTGTTTTGTACCTTGGATTAATATCTTGTACACTGATTCATATCTGTTGTCTGTACAGCTGATACCGGATGCAATGATAAGGAAAAGTACGTAATTTCAATTTTACATCTTCAAAGGTTTTAAAGATATTCCAACATTGGTAGGATTGAAAGCTTTTTCCTTTACAAATCTGCTTCTTCTGGTTGTTTAAAGGATAATATTGTAGCGTGCTTTGTCATAAATAGTCTTAACTATTCTTTTCCCATCATTCCTCTTGACAGGTCGATTTTTATTACTGGCCAATGCAAATCTACTATAAGCTAGACTCCGAACTGCTTTTTTGCCAATCCATAATTCATCTTTGCCATTTTGTTTACATATCCTTCTAAACAGAACTCTTCTTCCTCTAAGAAAATAATTTTATAGTATCGTATCGAACCTCATATTTGACTTTCTCTTCCCCAGACTTCTTAAGAGCTACCAAATGCCAAACTGAACTTGTGAATTTAACGTTAAACACTTTAAACAGCTCTCCAACTGAAATTTTCTTTTCTCTTACAACACCCACAGCTTAGCTTTTTTTTAGCTTTAGAAATAATATTTTCATGTTTCGTCTGTCTTGTGTCATGACATATTATTATAACCTGAATGTCCATTGTTTCCGTAGATAGGGTGTATATTTGATACATGGCTCAATGGATGGAACAATTCTAACACGGGCTAATATTTACACGTTATATTCGATTTTACAAATAACATTTAGTTTCGCTTATAAAGTTTTATTGCACATGTTGGGATATAGAGAAAATCTCTAAATGATTCTGGCAATTTTCAAATAAAAAAATATAATTCTTCAAAAGTTTTGCTTTTTATATGTAAGAACAATTTCATATTTGCACTCATAAGCAAGAACTGATAATTAATAACTAATAATTGTGATAACTGTTTGCTTATCAGTGATAACTAATACTAAATAAACAATAGTATTAACTAATACTAAATAAGTAATAGTGATAACTAATACTAAATACTACTGAGTATTGCTTGAGATAATTCAACTGTTTTCTCTTCAATGTGATATCAATGCAGAGAAAGGGTCAATGAACCAATTGCCTATATTATGGTACAGACATTGTATACTATACCCAAGATACAACAATCGCTTCTTATTATTCATAAAATCAATAAACTTTAACGCTATCCTTAAAATAATAAAAAAAAGCAATCGTGAATCTCTGTAACAATGTAATAATATAATGTTGTAGTCTTGATTTATCTATGTCCTCTGGCTTAATTCTATCAGCCTTTGGATTTTCTGAGTAAAGATGTTTATATCATTCACGCGATTTATAGAGCTGTTTGTTCATCTACCTTTATAGTACCACTACTTTTCCTTTATTTTTATTCAATGAACGCATTATGGAATTAACAGGTAATATGCCAACCAGAAAATATCGCTTTGAGACATGACTCTTTATTGATATGCACATTCCTACTTTCCAAGATATATATGTGCCATATTTAGTAGCTGTAGGTCAAATAGTTTAGACTGTCTTTGGGAGCCAAAATACATACACGGAAACACAAACAAATTCCTCTTTATTGATATCAAAGATAACAAACCACAAATATGAATAAAATTGGCAGAAACGAATCTGAAATCTATGAAAAGATTGTTGTTCCCGATTGCAGACCTACATATAGTGGACGAGAAGCAATACAAGAAATATTCTCACGAGTCAATAATATTATCTCTGCATATTTCGAGACAGCACAGAAAATTCAATTACTGTGTTTCTCTTGAACATGAAAGATGCAATAAACAAAGTGTCATATCTAAATTTAGCTTCTGAGAAACAGACGTTTCCGTGACAAGTCATAACAGGCCAGTGATTGTGTTGATTCAACTATAAATAATTGTTATTTCATGACTACAAAGATTCCATGCAATAATTAAATACACAAACTAATTAGAAGTGTGAGTAACCGAGTTGCATCATCTTACAGAAAATATCACAGCAGAGATAACAAAATCAAAGTAATGATTAAGGAAGTTTAATTAAAATAACTATAACTAGGGCAAACTAGTTGATATTATCATTTTTTAAAATCATCTATTTAGCAGAAATTCTAAGAATAATATTATTATCCATAGAGTTTTTGTTATGTGAAAGATAATGATTTTAACTTCACTAATGATTATCAACTATCTTTTGAAAATTGATATTTAATGTTTGACATATATCAAAGTATTTTTAGAAAGAAAAATAGATCATTTCATTTAGAAAGGCTTCAAGAATTTTACGTGAAGTGTTAAAAGACAATAACAAAAGTTAAATTTGGAAATAAAAAACATCTTAATTTCAAATTTCGTCCGAAATTTTAAAATCTGTCAAATTTGTTTTGTTTTAAGAATATACGGATTCTAAACTCATAATGAAAAGTTTTGTTCGTCGTTTCCAACAATAAAAGAGTATTGGTATTCATTTTTCAGACTGAAAGGCCTTCATATTCTATCTCACATATCCAGTTTTATAGCTGTACTAGCCGCCTTTGGCGACTAGCCGGTTCGCCAGTATTACCGCTCGCTACAATTTTCAATTAAATATTTTAAGTAACTGGTCTCTTAAAGGATTCTCAAACAAAACATTTTTAATCTTCAAATTTTGACAGCCATACCAAACTTATACTATTTAGATCGTTTCTTTCAATTTATATATTTTGCTAATGTGTTGTCATTTCCGGCAAAACTTCAACTTTAATTTAAAATGTAAATGATGAAATTGCAATTAATATTAAGATATTTTTTAATAAAACCAAGCGATTTATTTTATTTATCATCATTATTGTTATTTATTAATTATTATTATTATTGAATGCGAGTATTGCAAACAGAATCGCTCGGTATTTAAGTCTTATGTGAACTACAAAATATTTTTCATCATTTATGTAATATCTCAAACAATAATTCAACAAAAATTTCTGAGATTCAGCATAAAATTCAGTTTTCAGTTTTGCTTTCAAAAGGATTGAAATGAAATCAATAATAATATTTTGTTCCGGCCTATAAATATATTTCAAAAATTATGAAGTCTAAATTTAATGCAGTAAGGTATCATATTCTTAGAAATATTCTGTACACACCAAAATTTAAATAAATGAATGAATGTTTCTATTTTCCACAATCAACTAAGACTAATTTATAAAGTTTTAAATGTTAAAAATTTAGAAAACCTCAACATTTTCATAATCTTAGGCCAATTAATCTTGAGAAACCTGCGCGCTTATTGGCGTATTTTCTTTGAAGCGATCGATGGAAAATCTAAAATTATCCTTTTGTTATTGAATAGTGATATTCAAATTTTCATAAATCAGTCAGTTTAAGTGATTGGAAATTAACTCTTAAAAGTCAGTGATTTAGTTGATTGGAAATTCACTCTATGACCACCATAAAATCTGTGCTTTCTCTTGTGGTGTATGCATTCTCTTTAATATCCGCTCGAATAAAACATCACATGCAAAAGTACTACATAGAACAAACACATCAGAAGTAAACATAACATTTCAATAGTTGCCAAAAACAAAAGAGAGAAAAATGCAATTAATAAGCAGACGATATTTAGAAAAGTACAGATATTTAGACTGGAAAATGAAATTATCTGAAATTAAAAACGCGCGCAGACTATATTTACAAAAGTAAAAATATTCAAACCTGAAAAGGAAAATATATGAGTTATTCCATTAATAAAGCCATAAGTTTGTTTATATCTTCATTATTTTATGAGTCATTAAACATCAAAATGGGCCCGGGACTAAATAAACACCCTGTATAGAGAGTGTAAAAGATCATAAAATAATTTTTCTTGAATTTATTTTTTAGAAAAAATAATATTTCATATTTGTTTCATTTCCTACAGACACGTGCCGAAAATTATATTTTTGCAGATTTCATTTCCAAAAAGATTTAATTAATTTTTAATTGGGGCTTTAATCAATGTGATGGCAACACTTTGGAAAAAGCTAATTTTTTCCCATGAATGCGAAACGTGCTTAATCTTAATATTTATTTTTTACGAAAAAAATTATTGAAAAACATAGTTAAAATATTTATTTAAAAATTCATTAAAAATAGAAATTTAATTATAAGATTAAAACATTAGTACCATTTAAAAGATAAATTTTTGATCTTTAACTTCATGTAAAAATCTTTTTTGTGCGGTAATATTTTCGGAAGTTATAGCAGAAACACGTCAAAATTTCGTTTAATTTTTTAAATAAATAAAATTCTAGTTAAAAATTCGAAAAAATAACCCCCAGGTGCACATTCCCGGCCTCCAAGGTATACACGTGCCAAATTTGGTAGCTGTAGGTTGAATGGTCTGGCCTGTAGAGCGCCAACACACACACACACACATTGAGCTTTATTATAAGTATAGATATAGATGACAAACACACCAAACATGGGGGCTTATTGGGTAGGAAGGAAGGGGGGGGGAGTTTGTATACGTATTGTGTGCAAACTCAACTTCCCCCCTGTGTATGACAATGCCTTCTACTTAGAGCTAATTTGAAAACTTTGATGCACAGGGTGATCAAGAAATAACAGGACGTGATCGGAGCCCTATAGAGTGTTATGTACTGGGCGAAATATAACAAAATTAGGCCACCATGTACATTAAAGTATGCGGTTTCGATTTATCAAGAAAAAAAATTAGTACCAAAAACACCGATAGGGGAAATCCTGGCTCTGCCATCGAAAACTTTATAATGTAATTTGCTTGTACAGGTACTTTGTGACATGACATAGGAGATAAAAGGAAGGGTAGCGAGAATTTATGTCATTCTGCAAGAATTTGCCCGTTGATTGAGTTGTTACTACATGAACGCGCCTTATTAATCAAGCTGTTTTATCAGCGTTATGAAAATGCCAATGCTTCTCTTCGTGAATACCGGCGATTAAAACAGTTAAGTAGAGAACAGATGGCCGTAACAAAATTACGAAGAATTGTTGAAAGATTTGAAACAACAGGAATTCTTGGTGGGAAACCAGTGTTAAACAGAGACCTAACTGGTAAAAGCAGGCCTGAAACATTGTGTTATCCTGTTGCGTATTGCACTATTTTCACTTTTTGAAAGTGGCAACATGTAAAAAATTCAGTTAAAATTTTTAAAAAAGAAGAAAGTTGCTCTCAATTTAGATGTCTGATCATTTTACTTTTTAAAAGCTTTATTAGGAGAAAGGGAAACAGTTTGTTTCTGCAAATCTTATCAACCAGGACTTAAAGTTATTAAACAGGAACTAGTTGCAGAAGTTGCAATTACCGTTATGGATCAGGTCATAGCTAATAAGCAGGGTACCAGCAGTGCACGTTTAGAATCAAGACAAACAGATACCCCTAGCGACGATGTAGAAGATATTACGTAAGATCCTGAAATTTTATCCGTATAAGATAACACCCATTAACTGAAGACAGTGATCTGAATCTTGGAAATTTCTGGTTGTGAGACGGTTCTGGTTCACTTGAAAGGCGTTGTATATCAAGGAAATGTTCCTGACATTCCTACTTTAAAAGATCAAATAACGTTACATGTCAGACGAATAAATGTCGATATGCTGCGAATCACCACCGCAAAAACTTCGTGTACCGCATGCAACTATTGGAGCATCAAGTTGGTGGTAACCTTGAACCAAATTTGGTTGCTATAATAAACTTTTTTCATTGATATTTGGTGTTATTTATAGTTTCCATTGGCAGTTGTGCATTCTTTTCCCACACATTATGCCCTTGCAGGGCCAGGATTTCCCCTATCGGCGTTTTTGGTACTAGTTTTTTTTTTCCTTGAGAAATCAAAACCGCATACTTTAATGTGTATGGTGACTAAATTTTGTTGTATTTCGTCCCATACATAACACGCTACAGGGCTCCAAACACCTCCTGTTATTTCTTGATTACCCTGTATATATAATTTTGAGGATGGGGTATATTTATTTGGAGTAATTTATTTAAATTTTAATTAATTAAAGATTGAAAGAGATATTTAACATTTCCCTATCAAAAAATTTAAATTTTTTTACTGTGAAGTATTTAATTTTACAGCATCTTAAAATTCAAAAAAATTATATCTTTAGCGGCATTAATTACCTTACAGTTGGTTTATCTAGTTTTGATTACTTTTAGAAAGATTTTTATGCATATTTTACAATTATTTATTTCATTGTTGTCAAGAATCTCAAATATTTTTCATTGGTTCTTGAAATAATTTAATCTAGTTTTTTTTTTTTTTTTTTTTTTTGCTATTATCGATGATGGAAACTAAAATTTTTTAAAAATACTTTTATTAGAAACTATTATTCCCGGCGAACTAACCAGTCGACAAAGGTGACTAGCTTGATAAAATTATAAGGAAAACAAATACATAAATCGTTTTCAATTATTTATACATTTTTAAAATACAAAAAAAACTATTTTTATTTATATGATGGTATAATTTATCGATGTTTATTGAGAAAATAAAGAAATATTTTTAATTGGCATTTTTTTTAAATATTCATAAAACTTGGTTAGTTAAATAAAGGTAATATATTTGATTTCAAGTAACTGCATTTTCAGGAATTGTTTTAAACAATTACGCACTATTTATCATTTTCATTACTAAAGCAGAATAATATTAATCTCGTTAATTCAAGATATTTATTAATTTTATGATTGCTTGTGTTTGCGCATGAATTTTCCTTTTTAATTATATGGCCCAAGCTTATGTGTAAATTTTATAAGCAGTTGATGGAATGAAGTTCGGTTCTGTTCATAACAATACTTTTCTAAATGAAATAATCTGAAGTACAATATATTTTTGAAATAATCTGAAGAATCATTGAATAATTCAATCATAAACATTCCGACATTACAATAATTCTGTCGGAAATTACACCATTTTAGTTACATTAAGTGTTTTTATAAGAATTACTAATTCTTTAGAATTACAGTTTATAAAACGGGTGAGTATATTTCTCATTAATTTGTATCACATGACCTTGACATCCTAATTGAGTGATATTTTCCCTAATAGGTAGGGTATCAAAAAAACGTTTGCGAAATTTTACTGCTAAGCATCTTATGTTTTGTGAATTAACTCCAATCTTTTCTTGTTGTAAAACAATTCATTTCACGTCCACCAGTTCACTCTTTGATAACGGATATCTTAAAATCTTTTTCTTTTCATTTTCTGTACAAGTGCAGAGAGTAAGTTTAGAATAAGACAAATGAGTTTGACTTTTTTTTCCAAACGATTTTTAAAACTAGAGGCTAACACATAATATTCAAATTACCAGAAAAAATATATACTTTTGCTAAGAATGATTTAAATTGATTTTAAATTGTTAGTAAGATGTATATGTTCCATTCGTAGTCAAATGGATAATATAGGCAGAATTAGTATAAGTGGAAGCTAACACCGCAAAACTTATTTTAATATTTTAGCAATTAATTAGTCCTTTTTTCTTTTATTCATTTAATGTCAAATACTGAGTATTAATATCTTTTAAGAATTTTCATAAAATCTCCAGCTTTATTCTTATTGGAGAAAAATAATGTTTATATTAATGTAAAATTCAAATACTGCTCATTCTTCGTTTCTAAAACCATCTGAGCTTTTGCGCATGCGTCAGGATGTGTTTATTCAATCAAAATAAGGGTGAAAGGAAAGATGAAAGATGATGCCTACATTTTAGAATGAGATGAACTCGGACTTAAGAGCCATGAAAACTGCAGACAACTAACTGGCAATAAAATGATTAGCAATTTTTAGTTATTGTGAGAGGTCTAAACTTTAAATTATGCCGAATAAATGGAAATTTGGTAATTAACTTTTTTACAAAATAATAATAATTTATTTTTAAATTTAAGTGCATTTTTTATTCTATATTGATTTTTTATAATATTTTAGGATTAATAACAATTAATATTTTAGAATAATATTATTTTAAGATTTATAATATTTTAGAAATTTTAGGATTATTACTAATCACATTTAACGATATTATATAAAATACTTTTTGTGTCAGCTCTGAAAGTTTGCAACTTAAATTAGCCATACAAGAAATCAATACTCAATTTTGAGTTATAATAAAATAGTACAATCAGAAACAACACGGCAATCACATACATATAGGAAAAAAATTTATACTATGTATCCATCTAATTTTCTATCAGCTGTCGTTAAATGTGAACTTTAAATTAAAGCGTAAGTGATTAAACTTAAATTGAAAAAAAAAAGATTTTTTTGCTGAAACAAAGTATTTTTTATAACTGGAAGAAAACAGATTCTTTCAGCATTGTTTAAGTACGCTACAAAATATTTTTCATAATTTATGTATTTTCCCAATAAGTTATTTGATAAAAGTTTTTCTGATACATCATAAAATTCGATTTTTAGTTTTACTCTCAAAAGATTTAAATGACGTAAATAATATTTTTTTATTTTATTTCAACAAATAAATATACTTTAAAAAAAAAGAAGGAATCTAAATTTCACACAGCCTTTCAACTCAATCAATCACATTCAGTAAAATATTCTGGAAATTCTAACTTTTAAATTAAGAAAAAACAATTTGCTCTTTTAAAACCAAATCTGATTGAGTTATAATTCTTTGAATATTATTATTTAAGGGTAATCAAAAATATCATAATTTTAGACTAATCATTCTTAAGGAAATTCCATGCACTCATTAGCGTATCTTCTTTCAGATGGTCATCAGAGTGAACTAAAATCACACGTTAAATGATATTAAATGATATGATAATTAATGATATTTTCATAACTTGTTCAGTTTTAGTCGCAATATAATGGATCTTTCGTCTCATTTAAAATGTTAATGTCCCAAAAAGTATTTTACTAAATATGATTAATAGGGTTGATTGTATATAAAAATATAAAATTCTTAATTCATTGGAGTATTTATTAATTCAAACTACATAAAATATTATTCGTTATACAATCAATAATACAGATATTTAAAAATTCACAGTAAGCTTTTTCATGTACTTTTCTTTCCAGAAAATATCATATTTCATGTTCACTTCATTTCTTACAGACTTATTCATTTTGTTTCATACAGATATATTCTGAAATTTACACTTTTCCAAATTTAGTTTGCAGTAAGATTTAAATTTGTAATCTAAATTAAGATTTAGTCAACTGAATGGGAATTTGTGCGTGTGTGTACGTATGCATGCGTGCGGCCGCGCTGACCAAAAAGAAGAGAACTCGATAACTATAAAACTAAGAAATCTAAATGGATAAAACTTGATATTCAGACTTAGCATCTAAAATGTAGATACTTAACAAATTTCAGCGATATTCGTCAAGGGGTTGATTTTATGCTGGCCTGCACTTTCAGTATGCAAACGGATAACTCAAATTTCGCATGTGATTTTATGACTACAGTTATGATGTTATGCCAAATTTTGGATTCAATCGGTAGGAAAAACGTGTCTAAAGCCCAAATATTATTTTCGGTTACTATTAACCGTATGTCGGGGATTTAACGCCAAGAATCACAAAATGGGTTAAATAAAAAGGCTAAATCCAAATCTATAAAAATTCAATATTTTGTAACTATTATTCTCCAATACCATGCAAGACATTTTGCAGACTTACCTAAGATTCAATATTTTATTCAGGATGAGAGAGATAACACATTAATAACATAGAGCGCTCTCATTGGTTCTATAAATATACTTGATTGTTTAATAATGATACATTGTTTGTTTTGTTTGTCATAATTGTATTCGTTATTGCAGTATATGTTTTTTTCATCATTGTGTTTTTTGAATGTTAAGCAATAAAATATGGATGTTTATCAATATAATTCCAGTTGTGCTTATGCTTCTGGATCGTTATGAAAATAGGAACGATGGGAATATTTGTTCGATGTAGGCTGCAAAAGAATTGATTTAGAGGATCACCTGATATGTGTTGCAATAACGGAAAAGTGAAATTCTTCAGACTTCCAAAACTACCTGAACTTACAAAAAGTCTATATGATGGAAGGATTTGAAGCATTTTGTTTAGCAGCAAAGTACTGAAAAGAATTTCATGCTCGTTGAGGAAAGTTAGTAACAATATTTCTAGAAAATAAAACTTAGGGACATATGATAAACTCGGATTATAAGTAACGTCGAATTATCAAATAGTGTGTTTATAGATTCTGAAGATATTTAAAATAAACATTCAAGAAAAAATCTATATATTCAAAATAATTGAAAAAAAGCCAAATAACTAGTTTTAACGATTGTTTTTCTTTTTCGTTTTTATTTTATACTAGCCGCCTTTGGCGACCAGTCGGTTCGCCAATATTACCGCTCGCTACAATTTTCAATTAAATATTTTAAGTAACTGGTCTCTTAATAGATTCTCAAACAAAACAATTTTAATCTTCACATTTTGATAGTCATACCAAACTTTAAATTAAAGTGAAAATGATGAAATTGCAATTAATATAAAGATATTTTTTAATAAAACCAAGCGTTTTATTTTATTTATCATCTTTCTTGCTATTTATTTATTACTATTATTATTGAACATGAGTATCAAACAGAATCGCTCGGTATTTAAGTCTTATGTGAACTACAAAATATTTTTCATAATTTATGTAATATCTCAAACAATAATTCAACAAAAATTTCTCAGATTCAGCATAAAATTCAGTTTTTACTTTTGCTTTCAAAAAGATTGAAATGAAATCAATAATATTTTGTTCCGGCCTATAAATATATTTCAAAAATTATGAAGTCTAAATTTAATGCAGTAAGGTATCATATTCTCAGAAATATTCGGGACACACCAAATTTTAAATAAATAAATGAATGTTTCTATTTTCCACAATCAACTAAGACTTAGTTATGAAGTTTTGAATGTTAAAAATTTAGAAAAACTCAACATTTTCATAATCTTAGTCCAATTAATCTTGAGAAACCTGCGCGCTGATTGGCGTATTTTCTTTGAAACGATCGATGGAAAATCTAAAATTATCTTTTTTTATAGAATAGTAATATTCAAATTTTCATTAATCAGTCAGTTTAAGTGATTGATTTATTTGATTGGATATTAACTCTTTTTATTTAAAATATTTGTGTTTCAAGAACATTTTGTTATTTGCAATTTCCACAGCAGAAGCTTTATGTAAAATCAAAAATTCGTTATTTATTAGAGCATTTATTGAATTAAGTTCCATAAAATATAATCATTTTTCTATTTAAACCAATTTTGTAAATCTGTTTTGTTCGTGCGTCAACAAAAATAGAATACAGTCAGACTTATTATGAAACTAAATCTTATTACATTATAGATAATATTATCAAATTTACATCAAATTATTTTCATTCAAAATTCTAGCATCATTTTTAAACAACAAATTAAAAGTTCCAAAAATATCACTTTTGCCAATCTGAATTTCACAACTATTTACAAAATAAAATTTATAATTATTAAAATAATCGTTTGCTACTTTTAAATAAAATATTTACGATTTATGTCGCAACAGATCTCTGTCTTACTAAAGGTTTACAAATTAGCTGTGTGGCCCTGATTTGAATGGATATCATGTTCATATTAAACAAAAATTGCCTTAAAATAAAACTTATTTATTGGATTAATAATATAGAGAGTGTAAAAGATCATACAATAATTTTTCTTGAATTTATTTTTTAGAAAAAATAATATTTCATATTTGTTTCATTTCCTACAGACACGTGACGAAAATTATATTTTTGCAGATTTCATTTCCAAAAAAATTTAATTTATTTTTAATTGGTGCTTTAATCAATGTGATGGCAACACTTTGAAAAAAACTATTTTTTTCCCAGGAATGCGAAACGTTTATTTTTATTTTGTACGAAAGAAATTGTTGAAAAATAGAGTAAAAATATTTATTTAAAAATTCATTAAAAACAGAAATTTAATTTTAAGGTTAAAAAATTTTTCCATTTAAAAGATAAATTTTTGATCTTTAACTTGATGTAAAAATCTTTTTTGTGCGGTAATATTTTCGGAAGTTATAGCAGAAACACGCCAAAATTTCGCTTAATTTTTAAATAAATAAAATTCTAATTAAAAATTCGAAAAAATAACCCCCAAGTGCACATTCCCGGCCTCCAAGATATACACGTGCCAAATTTGGTAGCTGTAGGTTGAATGGTCTGGCCTGTAGAGCGCCAACACACACACACACACACACATTGAGCTTTATTATAAGTATAGATAAAAGCTTGTGAATCTTAAATATGTAGTAAAATTTTTACTTGTGCCTTGTCACCTTTTTATTTTTAAGAATAATTCAAAAGCGTTATTTCATTGTTCATTCCCTATTTAAAAAAAAAAAAAAAAAAAAAAAAAACGTCGACGTACCTTAGAACCAATTACAGTAACAATTTCGCCAATCTTTATTTCATTTCAAAATTCATAACCAAAACATGCGCAATTAATGATCCAATTTCAGCAGATAATACAAAATAGACCTGACACAACCATCATCCTGCACAATTGAACCGATTTCTCCAATTTCATTCGTCAATTAGTTCCAATTAGTTCCACCACTTTTAATGTATAATTAATCAATGAAAATGCTACATTTAGAGTGCAAGTATAATTTCGATAACTTTAATTTAGTCTGATAAGATGTAGGTCGTCAAACTTTGTCATTATGACTAAAACAATTCTATTTGTAAGGTCGAAGAACAGCTGAACGGTGAAGGCTTAATATTTTACAACAAAAGATGATAAAATCAGTGATATTTGGCAGTTTGTTGAAAAATTTTAGATAAAAAAATCTATATAAAAATTTCAAATGAAGTATGGTTTGCTTAAAATGCTAATCTAAGCTGAAAATTTATTTTGAATATCGTCTTTAATTGAATTTAAATCTTATTAGATAAAACTATCTTAAAATGAGCCTCATTATATCTAAAAAAAATTTATTAGTTCTTAAAATTCATTCACAACTCACGGAAACCAGGAGTAAAAGTCTCCTAAACACTTTCTCGCATACCTTTTTAATAATCTTATCATGCCAGAGCAGGATGCATCTTGCATGGCATTGGAATACAATAGTTACGAAATATTAACTATTGGCGTACATTTCCTATTTTTACTGAATATATCGTGTCCTCCTTGGCGAATTATTTGGCAATTTACCCCGACATGAGTTAATAGTACTCAAAAAGCGAATTTGTCTTGTAGAAACACTTTTCTCAACCGATTGAAACAAAAATTTGACACAAAACTGCATTTGTAATCACAAAATGCCGTAGTAAATTTGATATATTTAAATCATTGCGTTTTTGAAATGACTTAAATATATCATCATCAAATATATCAAACATCAAATATATACCTTTTTTTTGGTTTCTGAAAATACAGACTGTCAGATAGTCAACCGCAGTTGGATTTGGCTCAAATTTTGGCAGATGCCTGCATTATAGATGTGAAATCTGTTTATCGAATTTTATCTATCTAGCTCTCTTCGTTCTATAATTATCGTGTTAACTTTTATTCGAACAGCCGGACAGACGGACTTCTCTGAACAAATTTTACTCAAAATTTGATAAAAATCTGCAAATTTGGTATAAATACCACAGCCAAATTTCAATCGTTTATCTCAAAGCGTTTTTCAGTTATTTTTGTGACTGACAGGCAGACGGACAATCTTTAAAAAACTCAGGGAGGTCTAAAACGAGAAGATTCGTCAAAATCTCGATATCGAATTTTTGGGTGATTACTATACTTTCTCTATACTACGTATATGAGAATTTAAAAATTTTATTTTAACTTATTAGAACTGATTAACAATCAATTCTAAAATGAAACGAAGTAAATTGTTGAATAATTTTGCCATAATTATTCAGTCTTTAACAAAGATTAAGAATAATCTTAGAGTCTATTAAATATTTTAATAGAAACTAATTGCATTCACTAATTACTTTGAGTTCACGCTTTCATAACGCAACTTATTCTTATTAAACAAGACAACTTTTTAAAGCATTTCCTAGTATATCCAAATTATAAATAATAAGCTTGTCCTTTAATAAGTTTTATTTTTTCATTATACAAATGATCTAAGAATTTTTTTTTAAATCTATCTCTGCAAATAATTTTATTACGTACCTTCAATTATAACTTTTCTTCTACAGAAGATAAATCATTTCCTCCCTTTTCAAAAACTATTATTCTTTTCCAAATTCTTTTTTTTTTTCCAACTGCAATTTTCATTTCGGTCTGAAAAAGAGAAATTCTCTCAACTTATTTCATTTCTCTTTAATTTTATCTTGTTTTATAGAAAGCAATTTAAATAAGCGAGGAATCACGACTAGATAAATTTTTTCTGTTGATATTTCATCACACTTATTAAAGAAGTTTTTGAATTGATATAATGAGAAAAACAGATAAAATAATATTTGGAAGAATTTAAAGAGCTATCTTATTTAAAAGAGAATTCTATTTCAGTCGAATTTTTGCAGAGCTGCATAATAGATGTTTTCCCTAAAATTAAAAACTTTTTTTTCTTAAAAAAAAATATTTTTAAGTGATATAGGAAAAAAAATTAAGTCAGTGAGAAAAATATGCCAAAATGATTAGAAATTAGAAATATTTCATTAATAACCGTACGAGCTAAAATTGTAGCATTCCAAATGCAATTCGAAAACATTCTTCATTTTAAAAAATTAAAAAATATCCAGTTACATTTTTTAAAAAATATTTGAATATGTTTAAATTTTATCGTCTGCAAATATTTAATATTCTTCAAATAGCAATTTTTTATCGCTATATTTATCTTATTTAAAATATCGTCTGTGCATCAACTAATTTTTCTATTTCTATAAATAATGACTTCATATAAAAAAAATTCAATTATTATATTGAAGGTATGTCCAGATAAAAAGAAGAGTACAGATTTCTATAAAGAATTAAATATGATCTCGATTGATATATAAAGTCCATTTTAAAAGAAAATTCTGGTACAAATGCAACGCTATTTCGTAAATCACAGTATGAAGAATCAATTTATAGGGTTGCCAGCACTTTACTGTACGAATGGAGGCAAATACAAATCTTGCATTAATGTTGGGACACCCTTTAGTATTTACGAAACTATTTAATTAAATAAAAGATGTTTCTAAATATTTATGTAAATTTCGGTTATCTTTAGTTCCAACAACATCAGGCTGTCAATCAATAACTCCACCAACGATGAAACAATATTGAAGAAATAATTTTTCTGCTGACTAAACTCAACTCCCAACATGCGGCTTTCGAACAAAATCGATTAAAAAAATCCGGTTTTGTAAATATCCTGAAGGGAAAGAAAATAATAATGGATACTTGGTATCCTTCCCCTTCTTTTCCCCTCAAAACCGTTCAGCACTACTTCCACAAAATCAAAACTTTTCATTTCACACGCGGGAAAACCGTCTCTGTCAGCTTGGGAAGGGGGTGGGGCGCCGGGTTGAAAAAGAAATGCGCTGAATAAACAACTCCCGTATTTTGATTTGCAGGCTTTAACGTTTAGAATATGTGGGGAATTATTGATTTTGCCGCTGTAGGAAAATATACAAAATCAATTTTCGGTTTCCGAATGGATTTTCGGAATTGACCGATTTGAATATTCTCGAAATTGACCGATTGGCAAGTTTAAGAATGCGTTTCTGGTTGGTTGGTCGCAAAGAATGTCGGTCCTTGTCTTACTTTGCATACAAAATCCTTTCAACCAATAGTAAATCGGAACTGATTTATATCTTGGATCTGGTATTTTGGTTGACATTTTGAGGACTGCGTTTCTCGATAAGAATATTTTCAATCAAAAAGAGTCTACAATCTCGAATTCTTCCTAATTTATATATGCATATTTTTGTTAAAAGACTAGAAAATGGAGTGCAAGGGGGATGTCTAAGTATTTTTTTTAATAAACACTTTAAAACAAAACTATTTCCCTATTTTCTCGATATATTGTTAAATAATAATATCGGATATATAAATTTTAAAATAAAACTAAGTTTGTTTGTTTGTTTGTTTTATTGTATTTTCTATCAAGTCTAAATAAGTTGAAAATTTATTCAAAATAAATTAATGAAAATATATATATATTCTATTAAAATTACTGGGAAGTGATTAAAAAATATTTAACTTTATTTATCATTTTAATTTAAAACGCAGTCAATGTTGCTCAATTTCAATTTTCTGTACACTTTAAAATTAATTAGTTGATGAAATATGTTACGAAAGCTTAAGATCAAAAATTTCTCATTCATGTTTTCTACACGCCCAACTCTTCGATTACTCATTTATTGACTCAAATATGTTGCTGTTTCTTATGGCACTTGTCATAGACAAGCTGCTGACGAAATCAGCGATTTTAAGCCGAGAGAACGTCTCTTGTTTTAGTAGTGCCATCTAGGGCCAAGAGCACATCTTAGCTACTCATGCGTCACATTAGCTTTACAGGGGGGCACATCACGACCTTCATAAAACAAGGCCTCACAACTTGTTTGTGACGTCACACGGGTAGGATGATTGGCTACCGTGTGCAGAATCCCGCTTTCTTCCTTGTTGTTTAGGTATATTTTAAATTCACTTAAAAATAACTTAATATTAAGACATTTATCTTGCAGAAAATTCAATATTATTTAGTTTTCCCCTGTGTGAATAAAAGAAACGGCATGGTACAAAATCTTAAGGTCCTCTATAGCTTATTGACCATTTAATAATATTCAAACTTCATTTAATAACATTTAAATCACAATGTAAATTTATTAGATATATACATTGGGGTATTATTGTTGGTTTTTCTTGTTTTAATGGAGATTTTTTTTATTTTATTAAAAATCGTTTTCTTTTTACTCTGAAAATATTTTTTAAAGCTTAAAATTAAATTAATCTATTACTTTTTAAAGCTTTTGATAATTTTTTTTTATTGTAGTGACAGGTAATACATGTATTTTATAAGTTAACATATAATTTTTTACTTCTCAAATTACTTATGAACTTTCAAATAAGATATTAATGTATTTAATAAAAAATTTAAATTTCACACAAACTAATTCTGTTAATAAAAAACAATTACTTTCACGGCTTGTTTTTTCACATTAGGAATTGTTTTCATTTAATATATTAGTAATTCATACAATTTAATATACTAGCTTTTATTATATCTGATTTTGCATTTCAAAGCATTTATAGTATCAATTCAATCTGTAGAAACAGTAAAATAAAACACAAAATGAAAAAAATCACTCACTATTTGAATCATAACATTTTATTTTCAGAGAGACAATAACAAAATACATTTTGTTTTCCAACTTTATTATAAATTTCCCACTGACAAACGAAAATAATTATAATATTAAAGCTAAAATACAAACTTACAAATTACTTCTAATATGGAAGAAATTAATAAAGAATGACTTACCTTAGGAGCTTGAGAAGTGCCTAAACAAATAAAAATTATTTTGTTTGCTTTTTGAATTATACTCCATGTATTTGATTTAAAGTTTTTAAATTTTAAAATTAAATCAGAAAAAGTGTTGATTTTTTCTATCTCCTCTTTTTTGCTATGTCCTGGAGACTGCTATTTAAAGCTGCTTTTAAGTTTTCACATTTCTTTACGTGTTGCCTTATCCATTGCAATTTGTCTTCTTGCTTTTGATTCTGAGGAAAAGTATGAGGGTAAATTAGAAAAAATTGAAGGTACAGCATCAGGTACAAGCCTAGAAAAAAGAAAAAAAAATTGGAATTCTTTAGATAAAAAAATTAGTAATTTATTAAAACTTCTAATATGGAAGAACAGAATAAATACTTTCTTAATGCATAAACTAAAAACTAACGTATGTTAGACAGTATTAAATAAAATCATATTGAGTATTAAATAATAAAATTTAAAATCAACAGAAACATATATTCATCCAAAATAAATACCTAGTCCAATATTATGTTGGAATATCTATAGTAATTATTTATACTATCATTTAAGTAATACAATATTCTACATGAATTAATCAATTGATTTTACACGGTATGAAAAATTGATTTGAAAACAGTAACTTTTCATCACTTTATTAAAAAAAAGTTTTAGATATTTTGTAAAAGTTGCATTCATTTATAATTAAATATTGTGTATAACTAATGATATTTAAAAATAATAATAAATATTAATTGTTTTATATATAACCTGATGATTTATAGATAAACAAATAAAAACTAAATTGTCTAAACATATATGAGCATGCAATTCATATTGTTTTTACAACTATATCTAACTTTTTTACATAATATTTTAGAATAAAATATAAGTTTAATCAACTACAATCTATAGTCATGATATATATAATTAAAAATTAAGTTTTATTATTCACGAGCCGCCTTTGACGACCAGCCGGTTCGCCAGTATTACCGCTCGCTACAATTTTCAATTAAATATTAACTGATCTCTTAATAGATTCTCAAACAAAACATTTTTAATCTTCAAATTTTGATAGTCATACCAAACTTATACTGTTGTTTAGATCGTTTCGTTCAATTTACTATATATATTTTGCTAATTTGTTGTCATTTCCGGTAAAACTACAACTTTAATTTAAAGTGGAAATGATGAAATTGCAATTAATATAAACATATTTTTTAATAATACCAAGCGTTTTATTTTATTTATCATCTTTATTGTTATTTATTTATTATTATTATTATCATTGAATATGAGTATTGCAAACAGAATCGCTCGGTATTTAAGTCTTATGTGAACTACAAAATATTTTTCATACTTTATGTAATATCTCAAAGAATAATTCAACAAAAACCTCCCAGATTCAGCATAAAATTCAGTTTTTAGTTTAGCTTTCAAAAGGATTGAAATGAAATCAATAATAATATTTTGTTCCGACCTATAAATATATTTCAAAAATTATGAAGTCTAAATTTAATGCAGTAGTGTATCATATTCTGAGAAATATTCTGGACACACCAAATTTTAAATAAATGAATGAATGTTTCTATTTTCCACGATCAACTAAGACTTATTTATGAAGTTTTTAATATTAAAAATTTAGAAAAACTCAACATTTTCATAATCTTAAGCCAATTAATCTTGTGAAACTTGCGCGCTGATTGGCATATTTTCTTTGAAACGATCGATGGAAAATCTAAAATTATCCTTTTTTTATTGAATAGTGATATTCAAATTTTTCATTAATCAGTCAGTTTAAGTGATTGATTTAGTTGATTGGAAATTAACTCTTTTTATTTAAAATATTAGTGTTTCAAGAACATTTTGTTAATCGTGATTTCCACAGCAGAAGCTTTATGTAAAATCAAAAATTCGTTATTTATTATAGCATTTATTGAATAAAGTTACATAAAATATAATTATTTTCCATTTAGACCATTTTAACATATCTGTGTCTTACTAAAGGTTTACAAATTAGCTGTGTGGCCCTGATTTGAATGGATATCCTGTTCATATTAAACAAAACTTGCCTTTATTGGATTAATAATATAGAGAGTATAAAATAATTTTTCTTAAATTTACTTTTTAGAAAAAAATAATATTTCGTATTTATTTCATTTCCTACAAACACGTGCCGAAAATTATATTTTTGCAGATTTCATTTCCAAAAAGATTTAATTTATTTTTAATTGGAGCTTTAATCAATGTGATGGCAACACTTTGAAAAGGAATGCGAAACGTGCTCGTGCAGCTTAAATTTTATTTTTATTTTGTACGAAAAAAATTGTTGAAAAATATAGTTAAAATATTTATTTAAAAATTCATTAAAAATAGAAATTTAATTTTAAGGTTAAAACATTGGTATCATTTAAAAGATAAATTTTTTATCTTTAACTTCATGTAAAAATCATTTTTGTGCGGTAATATTTTCGGAAGTTATAGCAGAAACACGCCAAAATTTCACTTAATTTTTAAGTAAATTAAATTCTAATTAAAAATAACCCCCAGGTGTACATTTCCGGCCTCCAAGGTATACAAGTGCCAAATTTGGTAGTTGTAAGTTGAATAGTCTGGCCTGTAGAGCGCCAACAAACACACAGAGACACATTGAGCTTTATTATAAGTATAGATTATAGGATTTTAAACTTTTTTTATAATAGCATAATAACAATAAATCATTTAAGTACTTTGTAAAATTTTGGTGATAATTATTAAAAATTTCTAAAAACATTGCCTTTCACACACCAGTGGTACTTGAATAAGTTCTTCTATTCTGGTTTCAAACGCTTCTCTAACAGTTAAAAACTGATTTTCTTGAAAAGTTTAACACAGATCTATATGTTAGCAACAAATATTAGGCCTAAATCAGATTTTTAAAAATATGTATGAATTATAATTAAATAGATACAGAAACAAACTATACATTTTAAATATTAGGAACAAATAAAAAAAGACTATGAGAAGTAACAATAAAGCAAAGAAATTTTTATTTAGCTCAAGCAAACAATACCAAAGTAATTGGAAGCATAAGCAACTAAATGTAGAACAAACAAAAATGACAGAAGATAAATGGAAGTTATACATAATTTTAAATGTTTCGCACTTCAAAAGAATTAATTAAATAAAAATTGTACAAAAAATCAAACTTACTATAATTAGTTGGCACGAAATTGTCCCACTTTATTGCAGAGATCCATGATCTTCTAGTGTTTTCATCGCTTGGAAACGAAACTACAGAAACATTGGTGTTATTTTTTGTGTAATTACTTTTACAATTGGGAACACAGCGCGCACTAGTCATCTTTATTACGATAAATTAAAATTAATATGCGAAAAATTTCTGAAAACTTTCAAACAAAGCCAATAACACATTTCCCGTTCTTCATTACGACAGCGATTACCGTGACTAACCGCACCCTTTTACACCAGAATTTTCTAGAGAATTCCTCCAACCTCATGACGTCACGGGCTGAAATCGTAGGGAGTTGTGAGGCCTTGTATTACGAAGGTTGTGGGCACATTCACACACCTCAAAGATAGAACCCAGCTGAAGAACAACCATGCCCGAATCGGAACTCGAATCCGGAACGCCCAGATCACGGGGAAGACGCGCTACCCCTACGCTGGGATGCCGGGTTGATTCAAATCGTAATCAATGTTATGTATTAACTAAAAATAAGTGATATTAACAGATATTTTTAAAGGAATTCTAGGACCTTAGCAGCAAATTAGACGACTTGATGACAGAAAAGAAAGTTCTGGAAAATCAAAGAATTGTAGCCCTATCTCTATCAGGAACCGAGATCTGAAGATTCTTTTAGGAAATTGCTATCTCTATCAGGAACCAGGATCTGAAGACTCTTCTAGAAAATTGCTTTGTTCTTTGATATATTGTTTCATCACGACTTGATGAGAGAATTTATGTGGAGAGGCGGAACTAGTTCTGTCTTTGGAGTGATGTTTGCAGACAGAACACTAGTTCTTACACTGAACACTATTTATTTTTTCTATTTAGGGATTTACTAACCGTTGGCATTGTTAGTGTGTTTTTGTTACCTGTACTCTGTGCTTTCGGGGTTTCATGACCATTTGAGGAAAGTAAGTAAAGCGTCGCTTTTTAATATTCAGATTATAGGATTTCGTACACTAGAATAAATATCCAGAGTGTGGTAGATTTCATTCGTAATATATTGAAATATGGAATTGGTATGTTGTCAGAAATGGCTTTTTTTTATCTTAGACTTGAGGAAGAATAAATGGTGCTCACGTTTAAAAAATCTTTATATAGATGAAAGAATTATTTAAATTGTATTATGACTAAATTGCCTTCCATCCAGTTCAATAGTCAAATCATCATTCATGCAAGATTGGTTTAAAAAGGAAGCCGTTCTGAAAAGAAAAGAACATCGTAACTTTCACTTGAGACACTATTTGATTTAAGCTGTTCGTATATGTAATTTTATATTTCCATAAACAAAACTATATTTCTACAAAGATTTCATTGAGTAGATTTAATTTCTATCAATGTTGATTTTCTTTCGTTTAGAGTAAAACTAATTGCTACGGAGGACATAGTCACTACATGTCAAAAATTGGTTTGGGGCAATTAGGTGCTAAGGGTTGGGAAAATTGTGTACTCGTACATCATAAGACAAAACTCAATGTAATACATCTATAAAAGATTGGAAGGCCACAAATATTTTTGCTGAAAGGTTTGTAAAAAGCTTCATATTTATAATTCCACTAGAATGGCTATTATTTTTTTAAGTATATGAAGGCAATATCTTAACTGGTCTCATTAAGGTCAAATTACTATATGAACAAAATAGGCAACAGCGTGGGAAGCTGCAAGTAAAAGTGGGGGTGAGAAGAGAGAGCCACGAAATGAAGGTTGACTAAAATTGGTTTGGGGAAATTAGATACTAGACATTAGGAAAATTGTGTACTGGTACATCCTAGCACAAAACTCAATGTAATAAATCTACAGAAGAGTGGAAAGGCACAAATATTTTTGGTAAAATGTTTACAAAATGTTTCATACTTATAATTCCACTAGAATGGCTATTAATGCCGGCGTCCTGGTGTAGGGGTAGCGCGTCTTCCCCGTGATCTGGGCGTCCCGGGTTCGAATTCCGGTTAAGGCATGGTTGTTCATCTGTGTTCTATCTGTGAGGTGTGTGAATGTGTCCCCTGTAAAAAGGGGTTGTGCAAGCGAATGTGTGTGTGTCATCTTCATATGAGCTAGAAGTCAGACTTCTGCCCTCGGGTGCTCAGGGATACCCTCAGAAGCTACTGCATTCCCTTTCCGTGGTAACGCGGACACGACATTATCAATGGTTATTAATTTTTTAAGGATATGAAGGCAATATCCTTAAGGCATCTCATCAAGGTCTCGCTATTGCCTACGTGCATCAATTATGGGTAGCAATTATGTGCAACAATTGACGACCCCAATTATGTGCACCAATTACATGCACCACTGACATACACAAATTACGTCCACCAATTATATGCACCAATATTATGTGCATGTAGCAAAACAGGCAACAGCGTAGAAAGCAGCAAGTAAGAGTGGGGGTGTGAGGGTAGAGCCATGAAGAGAGGGTGGGAGGTTTGCGATATGTTCAGGGTAATTTAATTTTGAACTTTCATTTGAGTTATAAGAGCCATGTACTTAGATATATTCAAATTAAAATATAGATTAAATTTCAAAACATTATTATTAAAGTTTTTTGGTGCGGGGGCATTTTCAATATTCACTTGCAAATCAATCAGTGTGATTCATTTATTTTTTAAATTGACTAATTTGTCTCATTAGACAACAGCTCTCTCAAACTTTATATTTGAGTATTTAGAATGAGTTTTTAAAATTGATATTTTCCTTGGCATTTTTTAAATTACTTTCAAATTTTTTTATACTTGAATTATAGGAACCCAAGTCCGGACTTTAGCTGATTACACCAATTGCTCCCAAAGAGATTTTATTCTAGAGTACTAAGAAGAATGTAGTTGAATTTATCTAAATTATAAAAATGAATTTTTGTGTGTTCGTATTTTATGCGCTGCCGTACCGTTTATCTGATCGCGATAAAAATTTGCCAACTTATTGCTTTGAACCTAGAGAATCCGTGTTTTTCATATCGCCAGTTATATATAGGATGGTCGCTAATCGAATAGCCAAGAAATTTATTTGTTTTTGTTGAAGATGGAAAAAAAAAATATTGTCTACCCTAAAGTATACTTGAATAATAAAGTCAAAAAAGTAGAATAAATATTATTTATACTTTTCCTTTACATATCATTCAATTTCAATGAATGCATTCACTGTCGACAAAAAATAATATCATTCTTTCTATCATTCCTAATTAAACAAGATAGCAAAATTATTTCTTCTGTGGCAGCAACGTGCAGGTACTAGCTAGTTTACAATAAAATCAGGTATCATTTTAAATTTAGATTATTATTCTTAGGACTTTTTTCATGCTTCACATTTTGCTTATAGAACTATGTAGCCCAAGTGTTTTCCCCTCTTTCTTTCTTTCTTTTATCATAAACTTCTCAGAAATAAGTAGCCCTGCAAACTTTCCATACTGCATTAAAATAATGATAGCAAAAAGAAAAAAAACTGCAACAAGCCAGGAATGAATTATTAAGGATTGCCACTTCCATGCGCGGAGAAAAAGGCATGATACTGGCATCTATTCACCACCCTTATATGAAGAGGATGACATACTATTCTGTCGGAAGTTCCAAATACTTTCGTTCCTCTTTCGGTAAGCAGGAACATATAAAAAGAAGATATATGATATTGCAGCAGCTTTTGCCTCCCACAAAATATTAACAATACTTGACATAGTTTTTGAAAACAGCCAACATCTGGGACTCGTATGAAGTGTTGAGACAAACACGTAGAATTTTGTATTTAATTACATACAAAAGTATTCGCATATAGCTTAAGTCTTTATTTTATCTTTTTATATGATTAGTTGATATCCATGATTCTGTCGACATT
>JAPMOR010108879.1:165013-190518 GCA_026543865.1 Argiope aurantia | reverse complement strand
ACAAAACTTATACCAAAATAAACTACATAGTTTTCTCTAGGAAATGAACTATAAGCGTATGGTTATAATAATAAATAAACATTTTAAATCCAGTCAAAGATTTATCAGGAAATTTTTAGTAAATTTATAACGTTATTATTCAAATAGGCTGTAAATTAAAAAAAAATATTCACTCAATCTAAATTCTTTTAGTTCATTCCCTAGAAAATAATATAAAGACTAAGTTCACCGAATTTCATAGTATTATGATAATTATATTTTGAGTTATTTTATTTGAAGTGAGCAAAAAATGAGTAAAAATCAGTTTTGAGAAAAACGCATTTAAGGCATACAATAACATGTTTTAGTAATAAATTATGTGTGTGCATACTTAAAACTCATCACATTTATAGCTTATACCTCCTTCCTCCTCAGCCTTTAATAATTTTCCTTTTTTAAACATTTTTTTTCTGGCAATTTTTGCGTTTGGCAGTGAATGCCACCTAGGTTCATTTATTCTGTCTTTGTCGAGCTCAGCAAATGCACTATCTGCATTTGCATTAGAATACTCTCCAGTAACATTAAGGATATACAGTAATCCTATAAAACCTTCGTTAAAATGTATTTCAGACATAAATGCCCCTAATCTGAGGGCTCGGAGCTCAACAGACATCTTTAGGTACAAATTTCCACAAAACACCATTGAAACTTTCATTGGCATTTTGCATTTTTCCGTGCAAAGAATTTACCGTATTTAAAACTAAATTTATGTTTATACAAATTTTTAATAAGCTTTTAGCCCTTTAAATCGATGCTTCCGGTTATTTAAATGTTCATTTCCGGTCTACCGATCATTACGTAAATATTAATATCTTGACTTCTAATTAACGTAGAGATAAAAGTAAACCTGTTTTGGATAGCTCAAAGACTGGTCTATCCAATCAAAAAAAATTAATGTCATTTTTTGAGAAAATCGACCTTTTTAACGTGTTCGGATACCTTAAATATTGAATAAGTAAAATCATAAAAATTTCCTTGCCATTTTTTTCCTCGGTACCTTTCTTTTAAAAATTATCGTTTAAAATTTAAAAATTATTCACTCTTACATAAAATTTTTAGTAACTCATTTTTTTTAATAAATCGAATTTTATCGCATTTAATTATTCTACATAGTTTTTGTTGCATTATTTACTTATAAAAGCCCAATTTGTTTTAATAGCTCAAAAAAAAGTTCTGCAGATATATGTAAGTGTAAATTAACTCAGTGAATATTCAAAATAAAATTAATTAATCATTTTTTTGATGTTCAAGTGAGGAATAAGAGTGTTTTCTTCCGAGTATTGTGGGTATAATAATGAATGGCAATCCAATATGAGCAGTAGCAAATTTCTGATTAGGCGGACTGCACAGCTGCTTACGGTCGCTCAGCTGAGAGAAAACCGTTAACAGGTCAATTTAAAAACTTTATTTTCCTAGTTGCCAAATAAAAAATTTTAAAAATACAATTCTATGAATGACAAAGTATTAACATTTTATCAAGTACAATTGATAAGACTATTATGTTTCATTGCGTCAAATCAATTGTCAGAATAATTTACATCTGCCTCAATAATATTGAATACAAATACGGATGCCTGCAGTTTGTAATCAAAATATAAATAAAAAAGCATTCTTTTCAAAAGCTAATAAAATAAAAAAAAGTATTAGCCTAAATTAAATCATTAAAATAATAAAAATGTGCTGAAATTCGAAACTAAATTAATCATTTTATTAAAAGAGGGGCCTCAAAATGTGTGCCGCCTAAAGCCACGAGACACCTAAATTCCATCACTGAATATGAGTTAAATTTCGAAAAAGTTTTTCAGGATATTGAGATTTCTGCTTTGTAGCAGTTTTGGTACTTGGAAAAAATGCGATTTCATTCGTCTCTATAAAATAATTATAATGATTTTTAAAAAACTTCTACTTTGCCGCATTTTATTAAATGTGTATCTTTAAAACTGTTTTTATTAGATTTTAAAGTTTTACGATTTTACAGATTTCTACAAGTTGACTGGAAATTAGAATTATCTAAAATTGTTTCCAATTGCACTTCGCAAGTCCTTAGATTAGCCCTACCAAAAAAAATTTCGGATTTTTTCCCCCTTTGAAAGAATCCAAAATTCAACATGCTCAATGTTTTATTATATCAATAAATTTTATTATATCAAACTAGGGGCCTTCGCCCCCTGCTCGCTTTCTCTCGTCAACCCCACTGCTGTCCTCAAATCATGCATGTCTTTAGGTTAGTGGGGATCCTGAGGGATTGATTCCCTTCTTCCGGACAATAAAAGTAAATGGGAACACAGTTTTAAAAATGCCATGAACAAAAAAAAGCTCATTTTAACATTTTTAAAAAAAGAAATATTTTAATATTATTTAAAATTTAGAAGAAATATCATCCTAATGTTAACATTTTCGGCAGGAATGAGGAATTAAAACACGAAATTAAACAAATTAAATAAAAAATTTCTTGTTGTTGTCGTGTCCATGGAAATGCATAAAGTGAGGTGGAAAAAATCTTTGCCAATCTGATACTGTCAAAGATCCGGACAACCACTATTGCCAGCTTTGGTGCTTCAGGACTGTAAAAGATCTCCTGAAGTGGATCCCTCAGTGGTAACCGGCCAAGCTTTAAATGTCAACTGTGTGAACTTGGTGTGAAAATTTTCTTAAAACCGTTAGTGATACATACTAATATAACATTTTATGGTGCTGAATATTTACTAAGAACATTTTGAAAAACAATATTTTATAATGCTGTTTGCTTCAACTTGGATTCTAATTCCAGTTCTAAATTTCGCTCTGGACAATTCTACATATAATTTACCACATTAAAATATTGCATTTTGATCATTAATAATCATACCAACTTTTTCAAAGCTCTGATTATGGTCACAGTGAAGGTTAGTCTCTTTGGAAATTGGAAAATAGACACCCAAGTTGATCCAAACTTCTTTACAAATAGGCTAATTTTCGCTTGGTCTTTCTTTGCATTTTTTCCTTCAGTTAATATCACTGGATGTCCCGTTACTATTTAAGAGCATATAAGAACATTAAAAAGCTGGATCTGATCAGTAAAGAAATTGATGATCAAATATAGTGTCCAGACAGATTCACTAGACCATAGGGATACCTCCTACCAAGCCTAGGTACCAGTCTTCCAAGACATTATGGAAACAAAATATTAGTGTGTATATGGCATTTCTACATTCTTGTATATGTAGTATATAAAGAGAGAATATTGTAATTTTACGAAAAATGCAAATTCAAGAATGTGATAAATCCTTCCTCTTTGGGTCTCCCTGAATCTGAAAAACATATTTTAGTATTATGTCTGTCTGTTCGTCTGTTATGACCACAATAATTCAAAAACATTTTGAGTTAATGTACTTACGAAAAAAAATTGCATTTGTTATAAGGTGTATACATACAAATGCAGTACCTAAAGCAATAAAAATTAATATTGTTTTTAAAAAATACTTTTTCAAACCTTATTAAAATTTGAGAAAAAATGTTACATAAATAAAAATGGTATTCATCAAAACTTTTTAAATAATGTAAAAACAGTTTTTGAGTAATAATATGCTCCAAGAATAAGTAAAATTTTAATTATTTTCAAATTATAAACCCAACAAAAATTTTGGATTTTTTTTTCTTTACTTATTAACCTAATTGTAACCAATGCCAAATTTAGTAGATTTAGGTTCAATTATCTACAACTGAACATTTTGAATTATTTTTTTCATTGCCCATGTCAAAAATTATAAACTGAATACCATATTAGATGTTAAAAGTTAGCATTTATGAGCCCCAATAATAGATACTACCATAAATATTTAATTTTAAAAAATACTTTGTAGTTGTCATATACTTTTTATAAACATTTTTAAGTTTTTTTATGTAAAGCAATTTTGTTGTGAATAACAATAATGTAACAGTCAATAAGAAACGTAAAAATTTATTAGAATTACAAACTATCACAGAACTCATTTTTCAGTGTGGAAATATTTATAAATATCAAAAATATCATCAGGTGTTGTTCTGCAACATCCGCCAATAATTTTTGCACCAGATTCAATCCATGATTTTATATAGGAAGAATTTGGCTTCACTTTTTCTCCACTCCAGCTAAAAAATTTCAAAAAACAATATCAAGTATTATATAGTGTTAATTAATTTTTTAAATAATGCTATAAACTTTAATAATCAAGCATTATTTAATGAGGAATGACTGTAAAAAAGTTTCAAAAACAAATGTTTAATTACAGCAATAAAAAATTAAAGAAAATTATGAAATTTTTATCTATTATAAAAATAACAGATAAAATTATTTTAGATTCGTAGAAATTTCTTTTCATTTAACAAAAAATAAAATTCTAAAATAATCAAAGGAATCTATATTAAATCGGATGATTAGGACTGAATTATGAAGTAGGCACTACCTAAGAGCCCCAAACTTTGGGAACCCTAGGCAATTACCTACTTTGGTAGTTGCCAAACTTTGGGGACACTCAGCCTTAAGAATTTTTTATGCAATATTTTAAGAACCATTACTACGAAAAATTTCATATATAATGTCTAGGTAATAAAACTTGCATAAAAAAATTATTATTTAAATTTTATAAAAATAATTTTCCATATTTTCAAATTTACTTGCAAATCATTGCAATCTAGTTTTTCCATTAATTGGATGATTATTTACAAGACAATAGTTTTGGCAGATTTTGTATCATAATATTTATATTGTATGATATACACAAAATTCTGAAATTGAACAACTGAAGTGAATTACAGTTATAAGTTTTCCTATAGCAATTCATCATAATATTTCACATAAAAATCAGCAATATAAACATTAAATTAAAATCATTAAAAAACACATAATTTTGAAATTTAGAGACTCATGAAACTTGAAATGCCTAAAGACTCTTACAAGGCGTAATTTAGCTATTTGAATATTATGAAACATCTTTATATATACCACTAATTAGTATACTGATTATATGTGATTGTGATCAATTCTATTTCGTTTCAAGGTATTAAAAAAAATCTTAACATCATAGACAACTTTTATATTCTTTTGAAGTTTTAAATAAATATTTATCCTCCTTTTACCTAAATTAATCTAACAGTGATTTTTCTTTTATGTGCAATGGGACTAGCTAAGATTAGTTTCTCAAATAAGATGATTTGAAATATTTATATAATAATTAATAAACAATGAATGGATGGGATGGAGAACGGTCATGATATGAGTTATACAAATCATAGTTGTATTAAGGTAACAAAAGTCATAGCAAAATATTTGAGATCAAGCAATACCTTTTATAATTTTATGAACAATGATATGAAATTTATTACAACTTAAGAGATCAAAACTGAACATTTGATGAAGGATAATTCTCCCGATACAGATGCATTAAAAATGCATGTACATCATGATACAGATACATCCAATTTTTCAAATGCATTAAAAAGTACCAAAATATCAAAGACTTTTTGTGTCATCAAGACAATGAAAAAAGAAACTTTAAAAATATAAATTAAATTAAATTTTTACAATGATTTGTTTAGATTATAAAATCAGACAACACAGCAGTCAAAGATTTCTTTTTAAGGAAAACTAACAATCAAACCTTTCCTAAATAATTATCTTTAAAAAAATGAAAATGATTGAACAAGAGTATTGTTATAAAAGTAGACATTTTAAAATCTACTCATGATACCAATGTATCTAACAACGAAACTTATTCTATTATTGTATGTTATGCGAAAGAAATTCAAGGAGATATGTGTATGCATGATTACTCTAGAAAGGATTGTAGAATAACAGTGCTGTATTTTCCTATTAATGTTGTCTTATTTTTTTTAATTAATTTTTAATATTGTTACACTATAATTTGTATAATTAATTTGTAATATTGTTACACTATACACAAAATAATATACTAAAATTATCCAAAAATCTTAACAGAGTATACATTTTATTCTTTATATTACACAGTTAAAATAAATAATTTATCCCATTTCGAATCAAAGCATCATTCTTGTCAGTTCACTCTTTTAGAGTGCCACTTGAGAAACAATTTAAGTGATTTTAATCCCATTTTGGAAGAAGGAAATTCACTAAAATTACAAAACATAATTAATCCTTTCTAGGGTCATGAGGAATATGATTCCCACCAAATTCCTCAATCTTTGTATGAAGTCATGCAGGTTGGCATAAGTTCCGACCAATTTTTTAATAAGATAGAAACTTTGGTGCTTTAGCCCCTTATCTCACACAAAATGGTGTGTCTTGATTCATTACTTAATTATTCATTAATTAGTCAAATTAAATTGATCTAATAAGTTAAATGAATCACTTTTCTTATGCAAATCTTAATCCTAAAAACATTTTAATACACCATGAATAGAAGAAAAAAAATCGTAAGTATTATTATATCCTGATAAAATTATTAATTACTAATGATATTCTGATAAAAATATTAATAATTTCATCAAAATACCCTTCTTAATAAACAATACACTACACCTTAATATTAATTTAAATATATAATTTCTGAAATTTGAAACTTCAGGCTAATTTACTACTGTAATCATATCAAAGGAAGATTAGGTTCATCAACATATTTTAGATAGGTTTTAAAATTAACAGAAAATCCCTTATTTATTTTTGTAATGATGATAATGCAACATTTAACAGCTCTACTGAAGCAATTCTTGCAAAAAAATTATTCCATACAAAATAAAATAGCATTTTGAGGTTATAGAAATATCCTAAACAAATATGTTTATTGACTATAAAATAAAGGCAAGTACTGAACTAGGATCTTAATTTCTAAACTTTCCAATTTCACCAAAATAAAGATGCCTGAGTGATAACAAATTTAACATATTCCATATTACAATAAGTTTACAATTCATTAATGCAAATGACAATTTAACATTGTGCACCGTTTTTATTATACTAAGGCTATTTACAGAGAAAATTCATAATTCTGAGTCAATCATGGTCCAAGGAAAATAGTTCAGCCCGTATGCCCCTAAAAAACTACCACACCCATAGGATTCTTGATGTTGGATTTAATGTGCATTAACTACTCCATTAACACAACAGATGTTCTCAGATATTATGTTTCACATACATTACCTTCTGATCTCACACCAGAAACTTTGACCCAAAAAATTAATATTCAAGTAATTAAAATTCCAAAAAATATTGTTTCTTGGTGCACATGTCAACTGTTTTCTGATTTGTTATTAGTAAAAAGGCTATCAAATAATAATCATCAATTCAAAAATAAAAAAAATTGTGAATGCACTAATGCAAATTTAAACTAATGCACTAACGTAAAAAAATTGTTTGCATAAAAACTATAATGTTCAACATCAATTTGCACATGTGTAAAAATCGATGTTTAATCCATGAAAAAATAATATGAATTAACTAATATTAATCACAGTAGTTCAACTAATATTACAGAAAATATAAAGTATGCATTGCATATTTACATATGTTTAGAAGATAAGATTTTTTAAGGTAATTCAGAAAAAAAGCCAGAAAACAAATATGTAGTGAATTGATGCAGATATTTTTAAATTCAATTGTTTTAGCTAAACATTAATAAGCAATTCAATTCATAGTTACCCTTCATTTGTATCCCATTTTTCACCACTATTTGGATAAACAATCAAAGGAAATCCATTGGAAACTGCACCTATATCTTTCAAAAGACTTTTAGCAAATTCTGGTGGGCAACAGTTCACACCAATAGCAACGAGTTGTCCAGGAGGAGCCATTTTCATACAAGTTAATGCTGAAGTAGCAATATCTTCCTTGTGTGAAGTTTGGTGCATAGACTAGAAGAAAAACTGGGTTAAAATTAGTTGTTTGAAAAGTATGCTTTTTTTTTAAAAAATTAAGAATAATAAAGATAACAAGAGATATAAGAATAATAAAGATATTAAATTTCAAAATATTAAAGCAGAAATTCTACTGCTGAATAATGCAATCACATCTTCAGGAATTAAGTTAGAAAAGAAATTATTATTTTTAAAGTTCTCACTCAAGAATAAAATAAATAGAAAATGATTATAAAAAAACTGTTTTATTAAATTAATTTAATAATTAATTAAATATTAAATAATAAGACAAAAATGTAATTGGAATATGTAAAAAAATCTTGTAATTAGAAACTTTTCAAAGACAAAACAATTACTGTATCCAGATATAAAGTTTTTAATTTTTATTAATAAATCAAATGATAGCATACACACAGATAAATCAGACAGAAAATACTAAGAAATAGTTATGTAATGTAAAACACTTTCATCCAATATATATATATATTGATTCAAGATTATTAGAAAAATATTATGATTTTATACTAACTCAGAGCAATTACTTTTCAAACAATAAATACAATATATATTAATAGCTGCTACAAAAAATGTTATATTTACAAAAAAATTTTAACAAACAAAAATGAATTGAAACATTCAATGTTTTAATGTGTATGAAAATGTAAGTACTTAATGTTAATATTATCATTAAATACTTACTTTTTCCAAGAATAAATCTGAAAATTTAAATGTAAAAAAAGGGGGGGGGCAGGAATTATTCTTTCTTTTTTTTTTAGAGTAACAAAAGGAATAATTAATTTTTAATTTGTATAACTCAAATTTTATACATTATTATAAAAATTACTTTGTTGAAAATAATATTTAATAAATATAAAAAATTTTGATACATATATGGAAAATTCTTTCAGAAATTCACGCATCATACCTAGAAAATCAATAAGCAAAAGACTTTTCAAATACTGGAAATTAAAATTCTACCACTTTTTTAAGATAATTCTTTATGTATTAGCAAAAATGTACTTAGCGAAAATATATTTTTTAAAAATACTTTTACATGAATTAGCATTATATATTTAAAAAAAATGTGTAAAAAAATCTAATTAGCATCTTACACTTAAGAATGAAGCAAAATTAGTTTGAAACTAATATTGTTCACTGATATTGTACAATGATGAAGCATTCAAATCTTGAAGTTCTGTGTGTATATATATATATATATATTCTACAAAATTTTAAGCTGTATGATTAACTCATTTTAAAAGAAAATTTCAATATGGCCACAGGCAAATGACATGTAGCAAAATATTAGTTTCTTCAAATTTATATTAAAATACCTAAGTAAAAAAATAATATCTGTTTAGAAATAAGTATTAAAAGAGTAAAAATAATTTTTGCTAAATAATAAATCATAATATAGCAAAAATGTACTATATCCCTTATTTAATACTACATATTTCTGATTGGAATCAAATAAAGATGTTTCAAATAAAAAGAAATTTATGAAGATAATCATAATCCGTGCTCAAATAAAAGAAATTTGTACAGTTTTATTTGATAAAATACTGAAAAATCAAACTGAAAAAAAATGTTAACAGCTATTTTACAAAATAAAGCTAGGGGAAAGTAATACAAGAAATTTAATTAACATGAACACAGAAAATGAAAACAAATTAATATATTCATACACCCTTTTTTAAAAAATATTAATTAAAATAGTATTTTTTCATCATTAGCAATAAAGAATAACAATCCAAAGATAAATCAAATTATATTGATCATTTCCTTCATAATTAAAAACAAACACACTATTTTTTTAACTCAAAACTTTAAAATGCATTGAAAGATAACCACAAAAAAATTTACATTACCTGACAGGAAAAACTTAACCACGCTTTCACATTTGGAAATTCTTTCAATAATTTCATCAAAGCTTCCCCTTCTTTCACAGAAGGTATTGTCTCAAATGCTAAGAGGTCAACTCCAGCATCAATTAAACATTCTATCCGAGGACGATGCCAACTGATTAGCTCCTAGAGGAAAATAAATGCAAAATACAATTATTATAAGTATAAATAAAAGTTTTTAAACTAATATATTCTGATGCATGAAATCAACAAATAAAAATTTCCCTTTTAATATGATTTCAACAATGTAATACAAGAAATTTAAACTATGGATTACTAAAAATTTGCAGCTCCTTCAAATATTTGTTTTCAAGTTAAATAACTCATTTTTTATTCATCAAATACCTTATTCACTTAAGTTTGATAGAGTTAAATGTCTTCACTAAATTTACTATATAAAATTTTGTCTTGTTTACATATATATATTATTTATTATTCAACAAATGGGTAATGGCCCAAATATTTCAGGAAGAAACAAATAAAAAAATATTTTTAAGTAGCCTTATTATTATATATTTCTATAATTGTAATCGATTCCCTGTAAGAAGCCCTGTTATAATATATTTTTATAATTGTAATCTATTGAAATTTTTTCAACCAGTAGAACAATATGTATAATGAAATTGTGTTGTTTTTTTTCCTCTAATAAAAACATTCCAATTTTTAAAAAATACTAAAAAGAACAATTTTATTGATATTTTATGCTAAAATTATCCACCTAAAATTATTTAGGAATCCTATATTAAGCTACTGGAGTAAACCGAAACCTATAATAAATTTACAAATAAAGCATACAAGTAATGTATCAAATTTCAATCAATATAACCATATTCTGTATATCAAAACATCACTGCAACTTATATATGTAGTTAAAAATAATAGGTTCATTAAAAAAAATAAGAAATTTTAATAACTTTAAAAAAGATAGAAAATTAGAATGTGATCTACATAAGGCAATGCCAGTAGCTAGTAGCAGTATTTTACTTTGGCAATATACTACATACTAATTCCTTTTCAAAACAAGTGTCAATAAAAGAAATAAAAAAATCAGTTCTTGCAAACAATTTCGAAGATCAAATGGGGCGATTTAATTTATGTGACTCTTGTTTGAAGAGATTATTTTTTATGGTTAATTTGCATGTAAATTGAAAATATTAAGCATTTTAGATTCTTAATGAAAGAGTGTACTATTACAGAATGGTTGCTTCAAATTAATAAATCTTTTTCTTGTTTGCATAAAGCTAATTTTGCCTCATTGACAACATAACTTTCTTCAGTTTTAATTTTAAGATATTCTTGTATGAATAGAGAAATATAAAATTACTTCCTCCAAGCTAGTGATGTTCCTCTTACAACTCAAAAATGAAAATAATATACATATCATATGTTCAAACTATATAACAGTTTTAATGTCCATAAACTATTTTTCAAATAAAGGTATTTACAGAGAATAAATACTAATTTTTAAAAAAAATTAGAAAAATGATTCTTTGCAAAATATTAGCATTAACAATCTTATTTCCAGAGCTAAAGAGAACTTTTTTGGAGATATAAACTATTTCAATTTCATTATATAGCATGATTTGATAAAAACAGGCTAATTAGTTAATTATAAATGTATAATAAGTTCTTAATGGATATTATGTCAGTCAGTGATAACTGAAACTGAATGTACACAGAAAATTATGAGTCATAATATCATCACTGAATAAAATGAGTATCTAAATATCTTAAAACAATAAAGAGCACCATAAAATTAAGCAAGTTCATTATAAGAATAATTTTATTACAAAAATTGGAATTTAAAAATAATGTCTGCTTAAATATATAACTTAGAAAAATTATACGATAAAGAGCACTATTTAAATAATATACTAAAAATGTATTTAGGATAAAAATACAATATAAAATAAGTAAAATTATTTAATTTAAAGAGCACATTATATAATACATATAATAGAAACAAATGATGAAACAAAATGAAATTTAATCAAGTAAAACACTTTAACTACTGAAAAAAAAATTAAGAAGCCTTACTTCATGAGTTATACTATCACAGTAATCTCCTGTATATTCAGAACCATCAGCCAAGGCTGCTCCATAAGAACCTACTGAACCAGCTACAAATATTTCTTTAATATCTGTTCAAAAAAACAAAAATAAATATGTTGAAAGATTTTATGAAGAAAATTAGAAATCCAAACTATATTTTCCATTCAAAATAAACTGATTTTCAATATTTATTATTTAATTTGAGTTAACTGAATGTTATTTTAAAATCCCTAGCTATTTAAATATAAAGTACGGTCAGATAAGAAAAATTTCACTTTATGTAAAAATTTATCTCAATAATATTCTTTAATGAAGCAAAAATATTATTTATGCAGCAAGTAGATTTGAAATGAAGCCAAACAATAATATTAATACTTATAGCAAAGGTAGCAAGCATATACATGTAAAACATTGTTTGAAAAAGCAGACACAGATTTCTTTAATGATTTTTATTCTTCATAATTTCAAGGGAAAACACAATTTTTTTTGTCAATATTTTTTTATTAAAGCTATGGTAAGAGCAGTGCAGCAAACTGACTAGAAAGGCAGAAAACACGAAAAGAGACATCACAAAAAGTATTCAGTTTTTTGTTTTGTTTTTTTAAGTATTTGCCTGATACAGCATAATGTCTTCATGGGGAAAAAATAATAGACTTTGAAAGTTAAAATAATATCAAATCAGGAATTCAAGTGATTAGGAAATTAATTTTAGAAAATAGATTAATTAAAAAATGTTATATATGTATGTATATAAATAAAATATAACATTCAAAATAAAAGATTTTTTTAAAAAATATGACAGAAATATGTGAACAAAAATAAATCAGAATGAAAAAAATGCAAATAATACTAAATAAGAAGTGAACTAGTAAAAATCATGTGCGGAAAAAAAAGAATAAAAATATATATGGTGCAAATGTTATGAATGTGAAGTATATAGCAATCTTAAAAATACTATGGATAGATAGAATAAATCAAAATGCAGATGCAAAAAGTTCTAAAAAAAATGTGATTAAAGCATATTAATTGATCAAATGAGACATAAAATTACTACAAAGTGCAAAAAAGATTTAAATATTTTTCTGAAAACAAAGTCAATTTTTAAGATAAGAGATATTGATTTCGTCCCAATCTAAAATAGATCAAAGACCCATAATTTATGAAAATAAAATGATCGAAAAATTAAGAAGAAACTGAAGAAAAAAGCAAGAAAAGAAATAGAATACATTAATGCACATAAATATTTTTTAGGATAATGGAAATATTTTAACATTTAATCATTGGCAATTAAGCAGAAAAATATAACTTTTTAAATATCACCAGAATAATTTGCCTACCTGATAATCAATATTTCATTATATTGTCATCAAATTTTCTTCTTTTATCAACTTTGCATTCCATTTTATGTGTTTTGAGTGCTTATGAATAAATATATTTTATTGCCAAAAAAGGAAAACTAATATCAATTATCTGATAACTAACACATAATATAAATTAAGAGTATAAAATTTTTCATGTATTCTTAATTGTTCATTAATATTTCACATTTAGTAGCATTATTTATTAATCACAGCAATCATTAGAGAAAAGATGCTATCTACACTATCGAGGTGCAGAAAACAAAATATTATAAATATTGACTTAGGAGGACATAAGTTACTTGATATCTTATTACAGAAATAGAGGTAGAAATTATGCGATCTTGAGGCATATTAATTTTTTTATATTAGCTAATATTTTAATATTTTAAATGAACATTCAGTCTGAGGAAGGAGAAATATTCTAATGACCTTTTAATCATTAAATTTACTTGGTTTAAAATGTTGGAGATTACATATATAAAAAAAGTTAAGCTCTATTTTCTTCATCTACTTTATTTCATATTTCAAAGACTATAATTTCAACTAAAATCAAAATGACTAATGCTAGATAAATATACACAAACCAAAAATTTCAAACTAATCTGAAATTTTCATAATGCATAACATAATTTTTACCCTGACCTTTAACTTTATTTCGATGTTCCCGTATTGCTTTACGGGCTAATTCAACACTTGATTTCAACAATTCTTTACTTTTTTCAGAAGTTACACCAAGATGTTTTTGAAAGCCAGGAATACTAGCTTGGTAACTAGCAGTTATAATAATTTCAGCTCCATTCGCCAGATATCTGTAAAGTAAATAGGCATTATATACAGTTATTATTATAAATTAGAAAAAAGGAAATAAGAAACAATTCTGTATATTTCAAAACATTACAATTTGCATATTATTCATTAAATGTACTATAATTGCATTACAAAATACTTTCAAATATGAAAAATAATTCCAAAAGTACCTAAAAACAAAAACAGCTTCAAGCTCAGATCTTTCTATAATTACTTAACTAATTTTTTTTTTTTTTTGCTTTTTATATTATAATTTCTGTTATTTATAGTGTAATAATAAAAAAACATACATAAAAATAAACATACATAAACAAAAAAAAATAATTCATACAATTATTATCTAAAAAAACATAATGAAAAAAAATTGAAAAGTTTGCTATAAAAAATCTTTTTTCAGTTGTTACTTGCCTAAAGAATTTTCTCTGACCCTCAATTATACAAAAATCCAGAAAATTTATACAGGCTTATTAGAGCATTATTTCAAAATAATTCCTTTGATTAAAATTTATTTACTTAAATAGAAAATTGATACCTTAATTACTTTTTTCAGTAGTACTGAAGAGAACTTGGGAAAAGTGCACAATTCTATTCACAGATGCAATTCTGTAAGAGACCTTACTTTTTATAGAGAAAGAAATTTGTACTTTTTTCTTTCTATATGAAAATCTAATTAAAATACAATGTTAATTAAGATATATTTTCCTTTTAGCAGAAAATTAAAATTCATTAAATTTAACTAGTCAATCAAGTTATAATAAGCAAAAAACTAAATATCTGAAAAGAGACTTTACAATATGTCTATAATAGTTTTGCCAAAATATGCAATTAAATTTAAGCATAAAATTCAAAAGATAAGTAAAATTGAACATTTTTCAAAAGGTAAATATGCATTAGTTTATAAACAGAAAGTCTGGGTTCTAGAACTTATTACAGTCATTTGTGGTACAAAAAATTTATATTGAAACTGCTTTATTAAATGATTGGGTATTTCATTTTCAACAGATATTTAGTTTATACAAATATGCTATACAATTTAAAATTTGCAGTGATAAGCAACATTCATTAAAATTCTAGGAACTGATATCTTTTACAAAGTTGCATTTTAATGAAAAGTGATTGTTAAATTGTACTGCAATATAAAGAAATGGCAACTAAGTCAATCAAAATTAAATAATAATGCTAACTAAGTTTCAAACAATCTAGGGCTCAAACTATTTTAAATTTGCAGAGAAGAAGAAAAATATCAGAAAACACATTAAAACAAAAATATGAAGTACGACAATAACATTGAGTTACTTTATCATTTTCTATTTACAAACTAACAGCATGAAAAGTTTGTAATGACTGGTATATAAATAATCAGAATTGAAAGAGATGTTATTCTTTATTTTATTTAAAATCTGGTACAACTTTTCGGTTACAATCCTAAATTTTGTCTTGTGCAATTCAGTTTGTTCCTAAAAGTTATAAAACACCTTGAAGAAAAAAAAAGAATATCTTTAAATCCAAGCATCAACTTTCTCCAATTTTAAACAAACATTACAATTATTTATATAATTTGTAAAAGAAAGAAGAATGTTTACATTCAGATTTGTGGTTTGCATAATACAGAAATTTTCATAAGGATACATGGAATTATTTCATTAAAAGAAATTTAAAGGTATTTCATAGCAGAATTTATTCACAACAAATTTTTAACATCGTATGAATAAAATTTTGGTAAAACTTAAATATTCTCACTTGTCATGAACTCGAACTATAGCATCTGGATTTTTATGAAGCATCCTTGCACTCCATAAGGGATCATGCTAAAAAATAAAATGAATGCATTAGAAATAGTAAAGAAAAAAAACCATAAAAGAATTACCACAATTTTGTACTTTTTTTTCCTAGCAGTTATAATTTTTTTCAGTTATAATTTTAAATAAATGTGAACCATTTTTGTTGTTGTTGTTAATATAGCACCAGCAATAACATGCTAAGAGGTTTGACCCCATATTTGGCAACAGCTGATGCCAATATTTTTGCATGAAAACTAGAAATTATATATCAAGAATTGGCACCAATACTTGGCTGCTATTTATTATACACTGTCACCTATGTCCAGTGACAACATAAAGCAATACATTAACTTGGTGATGACTGGTAACATGTTAATAGAAAAGTAACATAAACTGATACTTAAAGAAATGACAATTTTAGATTTAAGTGACAGGCTTAACAAGGAATTAAATTTATAATTCCTCATAATTTAAGTAGTCTTTGTAAGCTTTATTTTAAATAATTAGAGAGCTTACAGAGCTTACAAAGAATTTTTCAATTAGAATTTATCCACACAGTGGTAAAAACAACAAGGCTCATTTGCAAAATATTATCTATGTAATAATCAAACATCCAAGTAACTTCTCTTTTAACTTTTTATAACTTATAATTATTTAATAAAATAAATAGTTATTATTTTGTAAATCAACTGTATTTTCCCCTCATTTAATCATGCATGTGCTAATTTTAGTATGCAACATTAATATCAAAAAGGCACAAAAATTTAAAAACAAAGTCATTCACTAAGACAATGATTTTCAGAAATTACTTAAATATTTCAGATAATAATTCAAAGACATCCAGTCAAACCTTATTTCATTCAAAAAAGTACATTCAAAATAAAATACACACAACCATAAGAAAACACTATACAATTATACTAAAATTACAAATTGTTAAATAGTTTCATAACTTACTAACAAAGTAAAGCCATCCCTTTCTAATTCGGATGCTAATCCACCATCAAGAACATAAACCTTATCTTTAGAACAATCTTGCCACATTATTGATGAATCTAAAATAATTTAAATAGCAAAATTACTGAAAATACTGCATTAAAATTTTTCTTTCTACAAAAAAAAAAAAAAAAAAAAATTGCAGATGGAAATCTGTTATTATATAACAGAAAATATCCCTTATTTTATGAGGAGCACACAATAGGTAAATTTTCCACACGGCTACAGAAGGCAGATTACATAACATAAGCAGACTAAGTTCAATAAATTTAGACTGTGGCTATAATATACATTAGATGACAATTTTGATGGACAAAATTAATGCACCTATAATGGCTGATCATGTCATTTTTTTTTCTCAACAAGATAGATCTGTGATAATAATTACACATTTTAACCAGGCAACATGATTATGTAGTTAATGATGTTAATTGCCTAAAATTATCATGAAGATCATCATCTTTGATTCAACAGCCTGATCTTAAATTTTTGTAAAGATAAATTTAATAGTTCCACACATGCTAATTCAACAAACAAAATGCATAATGGTATGACTATGATTAATAGCATGTTCTAAGATGTTTCATAAGATATATTTTGATGTTTTGGGATTCTAGATACCCCTTTCATTTCTACGTAGAACATTTATCCCTTTATATTTTTAAAGTTAATTATTTCTAAGTTATAAACATACTTTTTTAGTCTTGAGCTCATTGTTAACTTCCCCAACTGTTATTTTGTAATTTTCCCCATTTTATTCCATGATGAGTTATCTGCTGTTACAATATAAAGATAGTAGCAGGCTCAAAGGTGTTTGAAAGCTTAGCCAAATGAAAATTTTAACAACAAAGAGGCATTAGCAATACACGATCATTTTAAGAAAAAATTAAATAAAACTAATTGTGTTCTGAGCCCTTTACTTACTATATCAAATATGTGCATTATAAAAACTATATGCATATATATATGATTAACATTATAAAAACAAAAGGCAGATGATAATTGATAATGAAATGATAATGTTCTTGTAACAACAATTGATATAAAGATCTTTCTCGTCTCAAAATGGGACAAAAATTTGCAACAAAGTATGAAGTATATAGATACATATAACTATATATATATATATAGACCAACTGTAGTTAATGAAAATCTAAACATATTTCAGCCAATAAATTTCAATGTAGATTTATAGTTTATGATGAAATAAAACTCCAAGAGTTTAGATACTAATATAATGCATACTGTTTTCAAATTTGTTGGCATTTTAAAATATAAGATTAAAATTGCATGACTATTTCAAGCATATGAATAAAAAAATTAAATCAATTTTGAATATTTAAGCATTTTTATTATTATACTATATTTCCTTTACTAACAAAATGCAATTTCATTCAATCTGATTTCAGAACTTTTAAAAAAAATCACATCAATATCAAAAGCTTAATCAATCAATCTTCAAAATTGATACATGTTAAGTTATTTGGAAAATGACTTAAAGGCAAATAAGGAAAAGTGTCCTTTAACAGCAGTTCAGCATTAAGTTTCATAAGAAAAATCGCAATGTGCACTGAAAGGAGCTCTACTAAAAGTTTCAAAAGATAAAAGTACTCATTTTATATATTTAGGATTTTCTAAATAATTGAAAACTTACTTCAACAACTGCTTGAAAAATAAAGGTAATTTAAAGGAAGGTAACTAGGAAATTTTAAAATGTTTAACTAAAGGAACAAAAAAAGAGATGAGATAAAAGCAGTGATAAGCATAATGATAAGTAATAATCGTGTAAAAGTTATTAAGATAAACTGATTAAGTTTCAAAGAAATCTGTGGAATTTGTACCAAAATCCAGGAAGTTCTTCAGAAGATGCAAATGTATGTCGCAACAGTATAAATTTCACAGGCAAAAGATCATTATCTGTAATGAAATCAATGTAATATATTTTTAAAATAAAGATATATAAAAACTATGTTAAAACAATCTTCAAATACATGTATTAAATTTTCATTTCTTTAAAAAGATCACTTGATTTTAATATTGGTACCAATAAAAGATATTAAAAATTCATACTAATTTATGGTAAGCAGAACATAAGCGTTAAAGATGCATTTATCTTTAAACAATTCCTATAATGCAGTATTTTACCTATTAATGTATGCAATAAATATAATCTCTGATATATAGAATCTTGATAATAGTTTTATCAAGTTCAGTCTTGACAATATGTTTAATGAAGGATATAGCCTGAATATAACAAAACTAAGAAATATCACTTTTTCAGAGCATCATAGAATAGCCAGAAATAATTTACAATATAATAAGTTAATAAAAATTAAATTTATTTTAATTTTTACTAGATCAGAAATTTATAGAAATATATTCCACAAAAATAAAAAAAGATTATATAATATTCTACATTACAAATCCTGTGAACTTATTTGTATAGAAATATTTTTAATGAAGTTATGAAAATGGAATAAAATATAAATCTAAAAAAATTATCTTGTATTTAAGATAAAATTGGAATAAGGTAACTAATATTATGAAAGAACATGTATAAATTGATGGCCACTAATTGGTTAGTTTCTTCTTCTTTTTTAAATAAAATTACAAGTAAATTATCAATGAAAAAAAAATTTCACTAAAACCAAGATAAAGCTCTTATTTAGATACATAAATAATGGATCTAATGGCCATTACAATTATATGGAATCAAGCTAACCATGTGTCAGAAAAAAGAAGCAAGATAGTTTTTATAAAAATGACTAACATTAATAATTAATTAGGAAAATATATTTAAAAAATAAATTCTTCAGATAATTTAATTATGAATTCATTTTAAAAAGTGAGTATTCATCATGAGTATTTACTAAAGATTAACTAGAAATTAGCTTGTTTGATAAAAATCTCACCAGTATTTCCTCCTTTTATTAATTGTAATTTCAAAAACATATATTTCATTTTTTTAAATAAAAAGATAATGAACTTCAAAACTCAGACTTAATAAACATGCAACATATACTTAGGGAAGTTATTTTTTTTTAATTATATACTGATAAAAGTTTATAAAATTCATGACTGAATAACAATCTGATCTAGATCAGACAATTTTTAGTTTATATTATTTAATATATGCATTAAATTACCATTTACTACAATTTTACCTTTTTACATCAGTTGCAAGAACAGAATTATGCATATAAATTAAGAAAATTGGTGAAAATGCTTTATTTCTTTCTATAATAGCATTAGTAGAATCATATTAAAAGTAATTTTATGTGATTACATATTAATTATTGATGTATTAACATATAAAATTTAGATTTTTCTGTAAAAGTATACATACATAAACATTCTAAATCAATTCAGAATATTAAAACGGCTACAAAATTTAAAACGAAATTGGATACAACACGTATAGGTGAAAATGAAATAATACAAAATCACTCTACTCAATACACATGATAATATTTTGATGTTTTTCTGTACACCAGATATAAAAAAAGTTGACAAAAAAACAGAAATAAACAAATGCGTAATCAGCTTATTGTAATTCTATACCGTTTTTTCTCTGACAGCTAAGAAAACAATTTCAAAATTTAATAGAAGTAAAAGCTGGAAAAAACGCATGCGTTGATGAAGGAAGGTCGTGTTCATCGCTACGTCATACTTCTTTTTCCTTACCTTTTCAACCATTGTAAAATTTAATTTACAGAAAACCTTCCAATAAATTTTGCTAAGCAAATACCGAATTGCACGGAAAGAAAACGACAAAATTCAAGAGTTTCGATTTCATAAAAAAAAATAAAAAGTCTGACAAAATCGCCGCTACTTTTTGGTGATTGTATAAAAAAATATATAATAGCTATAAATATAGCTTCAGATGCTCCATGATTATAAATTAAAGAGAAAATATTATTAAAACAATTATAATAAAAAAAGATATTCCCTTTCGTCTGCTTTATAAATATTTCTTTTGATCATTAGAGGTAAGACCAACCTGTTCCTTCATCAATTTGCTTACTAACAATGAGATATGTAGAAAATGCTAATATACATGTAGTAAGAAAGTGATACTGATTCCTAATCATAATGTCTAATAACACAGTTGCTTTAAAATAATTTAAATTCAACGGAGACATTATAATGGTTGAAAATAACAATCGTATTAATATTTAATTCCTATGAAAAAATTAATCAACAATTAGCAGGTAAATTGTTTCTTCTTATTTTTGTTTTTATCGCAGCTTTTCATTTTCAAATATACATTTTTTCTAATTTCCCCATTAAAACTGATATTTCAGACATTGAAGAAGTCTGCATTGTTACAAAATAGTTTAATAGTAGAAGAGAATATTGAAAAGTTTCATCGAGCATTCACAAAATGGTTATAAATGTTGCTACAATTGAATTTTGCTTGGATTTCATATCAATATTGTGAGTGCCAACATCCACAGTGATTTTAATAATGAGTTTTTAAAGAAATAAAGATTGCATTTTCTTATTCTTCCTCATTTGAAAACATTTCTGAAATTTAATGTTTTGTTAAATAATTTTAAAGTAGTAGGAAATGGAGCTCACAGTTAAAACTATTGATAAAAAGAATCATTTGCATACTTTTATGAAAGTTTTGTTTCATAATGATAATTTTTCTGACGATTACTATAATATTGTGTTTTAATGAAATATCGATATTGTCATCCATATAAATGAAATAAAATTCAGTTTGATATATATACTTTTTAGAATGTGTTTATTTATGAATTTTTTTTTTATTTATTTAAAATTTTATATAGGGGTGTGTTTTTTTTTGCACCAGCTTTAAATTGATTTTTTTTTATAATGTGATAATAGGTATTTGCTATTTTGCTTTGCTTTCTAATTGTAGATTTTAAATTTAATTTTAATTTTACATTCTTTATAATCAGAGTTTCTTTCCTGGTTTTCATTTTTTAAATTTTATCTTAGAAAAAAATGAAATGGAGCTTTTACTCTGCAAAATATATTATTTTTTAAAAACTTGGCAACTACTTCTATTTAAATAATATTTTAAATATTTTTTTCTTAATACTGTCTTTGGAAATTTAATTTTTCTTTGTCAAGTTATTTTGTTTAGTTTTCAAAGCATTGCTTTTTTTTTTTCATTCAATATGTTTAATGATGATATTTTGCAGCTTATTAATTCTGTTAATTTTACGCTGGTCAATGAATTTGACATTTAGTTTCAGATGGTATAGTAAATAGTAATTTTTTCACATAATTTTCTGCTTTCATTAAATTTATATATTTAAATCTTACTAAAGGACTAAAGGAAAATTTAAAATAATTAGGCTTTCCAAATTGATAATTTACTATCTGAGGAAGCCAATACTCTAGGCAAACACAGTGGTCACTTTGTTGAATGTATAAAATAAAGCAGAATAGCAGCTGTAAATTAATTCTATAAAACTAATACTTTACAAATTATTCCTGATAATATGAGACAAAATTTATATCAAGATTATAATATATGTACTAATGAAGTAATCTTTAATTAATTAAATAAATAGTACTAGAAGAAAATCAATTGGCCTTGGTGTGCAGATTCATTGGTGATTTATGGAGAACAATAAATTTTTCAAGTCCACATTTGAATGCTAAGTCCTTTATATTAAAAAAATTATAGAATTTAGCTTTTGGAATTTGGGGAAATCAAAATTCTTTTTCACACTTACAAATGGATGCCCTGGAATCATTTAGCTTGCATATGTATGCCTTAAAGCAAGAAAACTTATATTTGTAATGATTTCAAGACTTTCAAAAACAACATTACTTCCAAAATGAGAGCTTTTGTTGTTTCCATCAGAAATAAGAAAAAGACATTATTTTTAAATTTCATTTTATGTAAACTTAATAAATAATTTTCAATAAAGCTTTTTTTTATTTATATTATAAAATTTTCTCATAAACATGAAAATAATGGTTTTACATATATATATTTATTTTAATCTTACATTACATTATCTTTTTATTTTTAGCCACAATTATATGTATTTTTTAAAGAAAAGTAATATAGAAAAAATAACCATTAAAAAATATATTTGAGTTTTAAGCTTTCTTTCATTCAAATGGAAAGTATAATTAATAAATTATTTTATTAACCAGTTGGTGAATTGTTGAGTGTCAATTTAAAAGATGACGAATTCAAGTGGTTTTCAAATAATATATAATTTTTGTATTATATAGTGTATTTGCATGTAAGTGTGTTATGTAGAACTTAGAGTTTCAACAGCCACACAATTACAGTGCTTATCTATCATTGTTAGAAACTATTTATATATTTGTTCATATACTTTATTATATTTTATGAATTGCTCCGCAATGGTTGGTGACAAGATTAATGGATCTTCGCTTATGACTTATTGCCTATGCAAGAAATTCAAGCCTTGGAAAACATATATTGTTATTATGAATTCTCTAAATTGAAAGTATTTGCTTTCTTGGCGCGATGTCTAGCATTTGGCGTTGTAAAATTTATCTTCTTTTCCAAAAAAAAAAAGGGGGGGGAATCTTGCAAGAGTATCTGACATTCTTATTACACTTGGCAATAAGGGAGCTGTTGTTGCACTTTTATTGAAACACGATCAACAGTACTTTTAACCGCAACGAAAATGCTGAACAACTAGAGTCTGAATGTCATTTTAAGATTTTTCCTGTACTTTGTGAGTGAGTTAGTGCGTTACTGTTGTGATCCATTGAAAACTAGATTGTTTTTGTTTTATAAATTGTAAATATTCGTAAATAATTACTGTTTACTGTAAATACATTTATATTTAAATGAACTTTAAATAAGACGGCATGGATTTTTAAAAAAAAACAGCGGGAGTGGTGCCCCAAAAGCTTCCTCGCATGCTCTCTAATAAAGATATTATCCCAGAGTATGCTTTACATGGCACTGGCGTACAATAATTACGAAATACTAACTTTTGCCGTGAATTTAGCATTTTTACTTAGTCTTTCGTGTGATCCTTGGCGAAGGTTCGAGAAGTTTTTTTTTTTTTTTTTTTTTTTTTTTTTTTTGATTAATTTTTGGCATGTGGTTAATAAAAAATTATGTTTTAGATGTATTTTCACAACCGATTGAAGCAAAAATTTGACTCAGAACTACAATTGTAGTCACAAAACCCCATATCAAATTTGATATATTTAAGTCTTTGCATTTTCGAGTTATCATGTTTACATGTTTCTGAAAATACAAATCGGCAGACGGTCAATCTATTGTTGGATTTGATTCAAATTTGAAAGATGACTAGACTATAGATGTTAATTCTGTATATCGAATTTTATCTGCCTAGCTCTCTTCGTTTTGTAATTATCGTGTTAATTTTTATTCGAACAGCTGGATGCCGCAGTGGCCTGGTGGTAAGGTCTCGACTTCCGAATCGAATGGTTTCAGGCTCGAAATCCGATTCCACCGAAGAATCGTCATGTAAGCGGGTCTGGTGCACGTTAAATCCGTCGGAGCCAAATGTCCTCCCGCTTGTGTGGTGTGGAAATTTGGGGATGGTATGACGGCACAGGTGTCGTCCTCGTCATCTGACTGCTGTTCAAAATTTCGAGGTCCATCCGGAAATAGCCCTAGTATTGCTTTAAAAACTTGGCATTAATATAACTAAACCAAACCTGAGAAGCCGGACAAATGGACTTCCTCTGAGCAAATTTTACTCAAACTTTGACAGAAATCGTTAAATTTGGTGTTAAGACCGTATGCCAAATTTCATCCGTCTAGATCAAAGCGTTTTTTGAGCTATCTTTGTCACAAGCAGACAGGCGGACATTTTCCAAAAATATATTTTCTCGCACTCAGGGAGATCTAAATCGTGGACATTTGTCAGAAACTCGAGTTCAAATTTTTTTAATGATTACACTTTCTCTATACTACGTATGCGAAAGAAGAGGGAGGGAGACTTATTTGTAAGATGTTTACAGAAAAAAAAATTCTAAAATTATTCCTAATGAATATGTTAACTAACACTAAAAAAAGCATTTCTTTTACATGCAACTTCTCATTATGTCTTAATGCGTTAGCAGTATATAGTTCATTTTTTAAAAAAATCAAGTTGATGAAAGCTGTGAGAAAATTATCTGTTGTACGACTTCGCATTGTGTTCTGACAAAGTATAATTCAGAAAGTGAAAGATGAAGACTTCTCTCAAGGTGGATGAAACTCTTTCCGTTATTAGTTTGCCTAATAAAGCGACCGACATTGATACTTATTTAAATATTGAAACTCGTTTATCCAAAAAAAAAAGTTCAAATGTAACGTTTGTGCTTAGGTATTTTCTCAAATGGGTAATTTTAATAAGCATTTGCAAACTCATACAAATGAAAAGCCTTATTTTTGTGATATGTGCAAAAAAGAATTTTCTTATAAACATTATTTAAGTCAATATTTTCGCATTCATACGAAAGAAAAACCATATTCTTGCGATATATGCAATAGAGCATTTTCTCAAAAATGCCATTTAAATATGCATTGTCAGATTCATACAAATGAAAGACCTTTCTCGTGCGATGTATGCAGAAAAGAATTTTCTATGAAAGATTGTTTAAATAAGTATTTGCAAACTCATGCGAATGGAAAATCTTACTCTTGTGAAATATGTAGAAAACAATTTTCTCGGAAAAATCATTTAAATGAGCATTATCGAACTCATACAAATGAAAAGCCATCTGCT
>JAPMOR010108879.1:124356-165003 GCA_026543865.1 Argiope aurantia | reverse complement strand
ATATGTATGATGGCTGTGATTTTGGAAGTTGTAATAGAGTGAATTAGTATTCACTCTGTATTATTCACATTATTTTGAATATGTTCAAAATAATCTGATTCACAAAATCAAAGAGGAAATTTAACAGATGCGTTTTGCATTTCGAATAAGTAGCATCATTTGTGATCATTAATAGAAAAGTAATAAGGCATTGAAAAATCTCTATACTATTTTATAAAAAAATGTAAATATCACAATAAAGTGAATTATTTTATTCTTTAAAAGATGTATTTTACTGTTTCATCTCCTTGTATCTGTGTATTAAGCTTTCAATTACACATAGAAAGCATTCTGCATGACATAAGTATATTGTCCTTGAATTTAACAAAATATATTCCTCCATACTTCCTTTTCGAAATTAAAGTTTTGCATTTTTGAATTTAATTATATTCCAGAAAATAGTTTTTCTTTTAAATTTTGTATTTGACTCAATCAAGACATTGTAGCGACTCTGTATTTTTGGATACAGAAAAACTCTGAACTTTTATCAGATGTCTGAAAATCTGCGAACTTAACGTCTTCGACATCAGTTGCATTTAGTTCTTAGTCGGTCTATCAAAAAATTTTTGCAAATTACTGAATCTTATTGACCTGGCACCCTATCGATTATTTTTCCGAATATGGTCAAAACGCTGTAACGTTACTTGGATATTTAGACAGTTTACAATATATTAACTTTAAGGTGGTTTTTAAGTAATCATGTTCGACAATGCGCAGCTCTCTATAAAAATCCTGAAGTGGTGAAGGATTTTTCCGATGAAACTCTCAATCTCTCGCGCCCCTGTCGGCAATGCTTGCCGACAGGGGGGGGAGCAATTGGTCCCCTGCTACTGCCACCTATGCATGAAGATTCCTGAAAATCTTGAGTTTGAATGTTTTGATGATTACAATACTTTCTGTCTACTTCGTAATTTAGAATGTGGTTTCTAGATGCACATTATCATCGTTCAGCTCATATATATGCGAAATTTGATGAATTTCATTTCAATATTTTTTTAGTGCGGTAAGCCTGCAACGTATTCAATTTTGCTTTCTTTTTTAATAATCCCCTTTGATGAATAGTTTTTTTTCTCTCAACGAATTAATTGACTACTGTCCTGCAATGAATTAATTCAGTATTGCTTGTGCTTTTCAAAATTTTATGTGCAAGATCTTTAAAATATCCCAATGCATAATTAAAGTGCATTCAATTAACCATTTGTGAATTGAAATACGTGTGCTTAAATATTTACTTTTATAATATAGATAACACCTAAAGACACTAACCAATAGTCCCGAAAGTGTGCTCCACGACGTCCTGTGACGTCTCAACTCAACCCTTTGATATTATATAAATTTCAAAATAGTGAAATTGTCTGAAAATTGAATTCTTCAAGTGTTTACCTGATGATTTTCTCATGCTATTTATCTTTTATTACTTTTACGAATTTTATGTTATTCTATTATGAATGTTATTCTAAAATAGAGAGCATGTAAATAACAATTCATTTCGTTTTAAAAGTAATTAGAGAATTAATTCCATTCGCTATTTTCACTTTTTCATGTATATAGTATAGAAAAAGTACAGTAACTGTCAAAAAATTCGAACACGATATTTTGACAAATCTCGACATTTTAGACCTTTCTGAGTTCGAAAAACAATTTTGTGGAAAATGTTCTTCTGTGACAAAGGTCATTCAAAAGCGCTTTGAGTTAGACATAGGAAATTTGGTATACAGTTCTTACATCAAATTTGTAGATTTCTATCTGTTGAGCAAAGTCCGCTCAAAGGAAGTCCGACTGCTCTAATATAATTTAACACAATAGCTATAAAATGAAGAGAGTTAGATTGATAAAATTCGATAAACAGAACTGACATCTACAGTCTAGACATGTATCAAATTTTATTCCAAATCTAACAAGGGATTGACCGTCTGTTGGTCCTACTTTTAAAATCATGTAAACACGATTACTCAATGACACAATGAACTTATATATGTCGAATTTGGTATAGGATTTTGTGACTCCAAGTGCAATTTTGTGCCAAAATTTTATTTCGATTGGTTGAGAAAAAGATATTCAAAACACAAGTTCGGTTTTTAATACTATTAGCGTATGTCATTGGTTAATCACCAAATAACTCGGCAAATATTACAGGATAGAAAATGCTAAATTCAAGTCATAGATTAAAATTTCGTAACAATTGTTTGCCAATGTCGTGCAAATCGTTCTCTGGGTCTAAAGCTTTTCGTAAAATTAAGCATTTCTTTTCAAACGTTGGAATTCATCAAATTTTCTAACATCTTTAGCGTATATGAGAAAGATTTAGGAAGACCCCTCTCGCTGGTTATTCTCTTCAGATTCAAATATTTTCCTCAGGTTCAACGCACGTTTAGTTTATTTCGAAGTAATCCAAGAATATTCTTCCAAAAATTTGCTTCTTTAAAAAAAGCATGTATTTTTTTCGGCATTTTGATTATCCAATAAATCCTCTAATCCTTTCCATATACCAGGGTCAAGGGATTTACAAGAATTATAGGATTGATGGTCGATTTGAAGGATATGAGCAGTCCCTCAAAATTAACCCAGCATTTCCATCAATAAAATCAATCTCGATCCTGCTGAAATCAAATAATTCCAAGTTTTCCATTCTTCTCAGTTTTAACAATCATTAATTTATATTTGCAGAAAGAAATTTTTTTTAAGTTCTGGCTTGACCAGTTTTCTGTTCTGAGTCCACTATTCTTTATTTTATATATATTTAGATTGCATCAGGCAGTTCTGGGTACAAATCATTGTACCCGTCAGCAAATTTAGTTGTAAATCGGATCATAAAGAATAAAAGAGTTTCTAATTAAAATTAAACCAATATTAAACATCACTGAACTCTGTCACTTTTCAAATCTATTAGTATTTTTCCTAGATATTTTCTCTGGAATTTTTATGTGTGCCAAATAAGTTTAATAGCAATCATCATCCGTTCCTAATACATCTCGCAAGAATTTTCTCTGTTAAAACATTGATTAATTGCGGAAAAACAGTGGGAAAACCGAATAATATTAGTGAGAAGTCGAAATTAAATAAAAATATGTTTCAAATTTTCAAGAATTTTTATAAACACATATCGATCAAAACTCAACAAATAAAATCATTCTTAATAACACCAAGAACATCACCAACTCTACTACAAGCTAACAATTTCTCGAAATTTTGTTAAGGCAAATCTTTTTTCTAATTATTACTTATAATCTTTCCATATGCATCTTTCCTATCTATGACCATCCATTTTCTTTTGAAAAGTTTGATTACTCTTTACAGAGAAACTACTCTATATTCGACACCGATAAGATCCCACCCTTTTAGGATAAGCTATAGTATATTTACCTTCATAATGTTATTCGAAACTCTGAATATCGGAAAGATATCATAACAGTATTATTGGACATTTTTTGCTTATATGGTAGCCGAACTTCTGAAATCCATCTCTCATCTGTGAAAGATTTCACTTCTGAAAATTTACAATAGTATCTGAAAATATGGCCAAACTCAAAGAGTCTGGAAAATGCAATTTAAAAAAAAAACTGTAATCTTATTTGTATAAATTTGGCTATGTGCAAAATTACGAAACGTTTTTCTCAAAAAAATTAACCTGCTCTTAACTCTTAAATTGAATTCGAAACATACTAACTTCATTCTAGATAAAGATGGTTACTTAGTCAATAAATTTCTTACCATAAAATTATCACGATTTATCATTTATTGAAAGAATATTCGTCATTTTATAAAATTAGGTATAAAAGATTATGATACAGTTTGGGTAAATGGTCTTATCTTCATCTAAAATTGACCAAGAAATTAGAATTTATGAATTAATAATCAAAAGCAACTTCAATGTAAATTAGTCTAGGAAATCAGTTGAACCAATTGTCATAAATAGAAAATTATAGTAAAGTAGTATTTTTAAGTCTTTTTAGTTTACAATATACATGAGTGACATTTTTGAAAATATCTTCAAATGTCTCAATCTTTGTTAATGCAGATGATATATTTTTACTCCTTGCAAATTCGAATATGCAACATCAATTCTTTCGGTCAATCATTTTGTGCTATTTATAAAAAGTCATGTCATGATGTCTTTATGATATTGTTCAGCATTCAGAATATTAACTAACTTTATAGAAGCATCGCAAAATATCTTATGCTAATAATGTTTTAAGAAATTTTAATCAAAATTTTCCTCGAATTATTGATTTCCTACATAGTTTTTTAGTGAACGATTATAACCTTTCTATAGGATTCAAATGGGCTCCAAGTTATAAAGGCATCAAAGTAAATGATCTGCATATCAAATAAAACTTTTATGGCAGACGATCGTACAAAAAGAATCTAGAAAATCAAATCCTTCCCTAAATATCATCCGAAGCTCTTACTGATTTATAATACAAGGTACAACTAAGAAATTAGTAGGATGGAAAAACTATCTATCTATCTAACTATATTACTTAGGATGAAAACTATCATACCGTACTTTTCTTCCAAGCAATTTTCTGTTGTTTCTTGCAATTTGAAGAAGGTTAATATGTTCTCTTATTTACGAAACCAAACTTTTACTACTAATTATTCAAATATGATGTGACGTTGTCTCCAATATACAGTTTTTGAAGGAAAATAGAATTTCAACAAAACATTTTGTCTGTTTATCGAAAATGTGCAAAAGTATTGGACTAACTTCAGTCAAAATCAAGAATTGTCCTTTGAGTGAATTCTCAATCTGTCAGAATTGTGAGCTATGAAAATCAGTTACAACTGCTACTCTTTTTTTTTTTACCTTTTTGAAAAGATTTCTTATTGATATGCTGAATAAAGTATTCTGAGACATCTTAGTACTAGTATGTTTCAGTTTCAACCACCTTTTTCTGATCTTAATGATTTCGCAGATAACAAATCTTAATCGTCAACCGTCAGTAAAATTTAAGCTTCCGGTTTCCGAATACTTTACGAGGCCAGGCCATCCTGATGACATTTGTTTACAAGTGCTAATTTTCAAATTGGCACATTGTAATTGATATTTAGAGCATAGAAAATGTGTTTTCGCAATCTTATAGTACCAAAAATGCATATGTAGTAAAAGAGACAATTTGAATGTGCTTAGCTTCTCTATGATGCAATATAATTCATTTTAAAATGTAGAAGAATCGTACGTGATTAGGTTTGTTTTTTCTAAACAAAATTAAAAATTTCGTCTTTGATTCCTTCTTATTTGGAATGATTTCTAAAATGCATTTAATGTCTATTGAATTTGTGCAATACGAGGAAAATTTTACGATTTGAACTGCTAATTAATTGTTTCATAAAAATATACAAACAGTACATTTTAGTAAGTTTATTTAATATTAATACAGGGTAATTTTTTTTTTTTTTTGCATTTTAACTGTTTATATGGGGTTTTTTTGTTTTCTTTTTTAATAATTTGAAATAAATATGTAAACTTTTAGCATTTGACAGCAGTTGATCTCTAAGAAATTTTTTTTAAATGAAGTATGTTGGAATCAGAAGAAAATATATGCCTAAAACAAATCTTTACTTATAACAATTTTAAATACTGTTTTTTGTATAAATCTTCTCTATTGTATGATGTTTTAGAAATATTAAAATAAAAATATTAAATGCTTCTGATATTTGCAAAACAAACATTTTTATTCGGAGATTTCTTTATGTATTATAACAAAAGCGTGTTGAGATTGATTTTAAAATTAGCATTATTATGGTAAATTGGTTTGTAAAAACAATATTTAAAAATAATTCGAATTGTCCTATTACAGTTCTAGTTGGAAATTACTCTACTTGTTATTAAATTGCAGTTTCTCTATGTGGTAAAATAAATAATGTATATTCAAACAGCTTTTTTTTTTTTGTATAGGAAAAATATTTACAGTAGAAGCATAACTGTTATTAGGAGCTCCTGTGGAAGTAAAATAAGAAGTTCTAGAGTGAGCTGATTTTTCAATCTTTTCTTACTTTTTAAAGGAAATTACATTTTTTGTGTGGGGGGGGAGTGCGATTATTGTATATAACTGCCGCTTGTAGGTTTCTAGAAAGCCACAAGTTAACATGGGGCACAACAGTATTTTATTATGCATATGTGGAAGAATTATACATGGCCCCTACCCTTAACAGTGGCATAGCAATGGTAATGAGCACTTGGTACATAGTATAATTTTTTCACCCCCAGTTTTTATCAGTGATTTATTAAATATACATGACATCCAGAATATAGTATTTTTTCACCCCTTCATAGTATTTCATTTCAAAAAGAATTTAAATACATTAAAGCTTTGTTCCAATGATATTCAACATTAATACTCAACACTGATCTTTAGGATATTTTTGGATGATTTTTTCTCACTTTTTTATTCTGGTAGGTAATAGTCATAAGTTTTTTATCAAGATCCTGTTATTTTTATCACAGTATTTCTGTATGTTTCTAAATGATTGCAATTTTTTCCTTCTGGTCTAAGAGGGAAAATACATTTGCATTATCTATCCTTCATATTATTATAATTGCAGACATCCCCCCAATAATATTAATTTAGTAACTCTCTGAAGAATACATGTTCAATCAAGTTTTGAAATACTCAAGAAAAGTAAAGGATTTAGGTTTCAAAATATTTTGAATTGCGAGCTTTGTTAAAGTACATTTTCTGTTTCAACATCCCTTGTTAAATATATTTTACTGAAATGAGAAATGTTTCAGTAAATAGTTCCTAGACTCAGTAATTAAAAATTTTACTTTATTAGTTATTTATTGTAAAATATTGTTTCTTCAAGTCAAGTTTGTAGTCTAGTATTCTTATTATCTAGTACAATAATAAGAATAGTTACTTTTTATTGTTATGAAAATAAATTGGTTGTTTTTGAGGAACAAAATATTTAATGTTTTGTAATTAAACGTGTGAATTTTAAAATTATTTTTCATGAATGTAATTCAAACTATTTGAAATATAGCAAAATATATGTTATATAGTGTTATGCATATGTCCATAAAAAGAACAAACATATAAATTATCAACAAAATATCAGATCATTGATGTTGAATCACATGTATATATATATTAGTTGATATGGTATGGAATTGACTCTGTGTTAACATTTTAAAAGCCATTCTAGTGAATTTTTTAGTTTTTGTTTTGTTCAGTGTGATGGGCAAATAGGAACATAATATACTTTTCAATTTTAGGGAAGTTTAAGCATAGATAAATAATTTGAAATATTTCACTTTTATATATAATTATCACTTTTATAAATATATTCACTTTTTTATAATTTATTAAATATGATCACTTTTAATAAAAATATATCAATTAGAAACAGTTGTATTTGACTGTCTTTGTTTTTTCTTTCTACTAGAAGTTTTATTTTTAAATCTTTATGCAAGATTTACTTATTATCATTTCAATCTCCTATTGAAATCACTGTTAATACGATTTTTTGCTTTTTGACTCTTTTCTATTGAATGATTAAAAATAGCTGGAAGATACCCCAAATATAAATATATGCTTCATTGCTTTATGAAATTTGTGAAATTGTCAAACTGGATGAATCAAACAGAAATTGTCCCCATAACCACTATGATTGAAAGAAAAGTTTTCATCCTCAAGTATATCAGTTTAAATTTGATTGATTGCATATTACTAAGCTATATTAATGAAATTCACAAAACAAATACTCAAGTACCAATTTTGAAAGTACACACTTTAGTGAAATTCATGTCAAATTCAAAATTTAGAACTGTTTTGTGTAACTTGCCCCTCCCACCCCACACATTATCTTCTGCTCTTGTTTTTTATAAAAGCTGCACATAACTTTAAATGACTTAAATCAATGACCAGGATTGCTAAAAAAATTGTATAAATCAAATTAAACATTATTATATTTAAATTATTAGGTATTCATAATTAAAAATGAAATTTCTTTAATTTTTAGAAAAAAAATGAATTATTTATTTCATAAATTTAATATTTGAATCCTGCCTCAGTAATCAAAAACAATTTTTTGGTATAAAACTTTGAACTGACTTAATTGGTTAAAATTGTTCTGAAGGAAAAAAGGGGAAAAAAAATCCTGGAGAAACTTAAAGTGAAATATTGTGTGTTTTTCACATATTGCAAAGTGCAGCAACAATTACCTAATTTCCTATAGAATTTGTGTGAAATCATAGTTCCTGTATGAATTCCAGTATTCTTATAATGGTATGTAACCTCTTTCTGGGCAAAAATTTTTTAGCAGCCTGAAAATTTTGAAATAAAAAATGAAAGGAAATATTAATTAAAAAGAAATAAATAATTTTAACACTAAAGCTACCACGAGCGGGTCATTTGACCCGCTTCCAATGGCAATTCCAATGTATCAGTGAAATGCCGGTAGATTTAGTGTTAAATTACTATCAATTAATTTTTCATTGGTATGATTTTCTCAAGAATTTCTCCTTTTTTTTTTTCATTTACGGAATTCTCATAACTAAATTGGATTTTTATTTTTATTTTGTATATTATATGTATATATGTTATATATATTATATATGTTATATGTATATAGTATGTATTAGAAGTGACTAGAGGTTCCATGTGTACACAATGACTTCAACAGATAAAATCTTTCTTCAATCACACATCAACTAAAAGTTTATTCTATCTTAATTCAAAATAAAAACAAGGAAGGATTTTAGTTTTAAAATATTTTTTTTTCTTTTTAATCCAGTAAATAACTAGGGAATCAGGTTTATTTTTATTCTTCTATTTTATGATTATATATATAATCTGATAATTTCCTGCTTACATATTGATATTAATTTTATGTTCATGGTTCTTTTTTGTTCTACAATTTTTTTAAAGAAATATAAGAAAGTTAATTTTTTTTTTAAATTCTTATTTGAAGTTGATTTATTTTTATTAAATATAATCCAATATATTATTTTTATTCTCAGCTTGTCTTTTTCTGGGTTATTCTGAAGCCTATAGGTATAAATAACATATCTGTTTGTGGATGACTTTAGGCATAGAATACATGGTTTATATTCAAACTCATCCCGTCCTCCAAAATTTAAATTAAATGGAAACATAAAGTACATAAACCCACTTAAAAGTTTTGTATGGGTTTTCTATGGAAAGTTTTGCATATTTCAAATTTTAAAAAATAGTTATTTTGTTAGAAATAACTAATTACTAATTTCATTATAAATAAAATAATTAATTTCATTACAAGATTGTTACACAACTTTTGTTTTACAACTTTCAACAGCAAATACATTCGCATCAATAAATTGTGTTTGCTATTTTTTTTCACCTTGTTGAGTATTTAACACCCTTTCACTCAAGTAAGCTATTTTATTTACCAACTGTTGAATTATTCAGGATAATTTTTTTTAATGTAAAGTCTTGCGTCTTTCTGTATACTCAGCATCAATTCCAATTTCAGTGCTCAATATGCCACTATTCTAAAATATTGATTCTTGTAGAAACATATTGTTTCCTTGTTTGATTGTTTGCTTTTTTTCACTTACATTTTACTCCATGAAGGAAAGGATAATTAGTTTTTCCTGTAATCTACTACCTGTAAAAGAGCTTTCAAATGTAGAAGTTTATTTCATCTTGCTGTCTAAAGTAGTATTTTATTTAGAGAAAAAAATTATTTTTGTTATGTGTATTAAAAAATAGTCAGTCTAGTGAAATTATCTGGTGATTAAAATGCATTTCTTTTTCAGGTGGTTTTTCTTGGCATCTAGATGGAATGAAAATGTTTGTTTGTTTTTCTGTTTGCAGAACAAGCAGAGACAGGCATTTATTTTTATCAAATATAAAGCAATTTCTAGAGGACAGTTATTACTTTTATAACTTCAACACATTTTTTTTTTTGAAAATTAATTTGGAAATGAGCATTTGTATGCTTATTTCAAGGTCTAAAAATTCTAGAAGTATTCATTCCTAAGAACTAATCATTCCTAGTGTGCATGTTAAAGCCATTGTTAGTCGTATAAATTTCAGAATTCCACTTTGTATGCCTAAAGAAAAGTTTGTGTATAATATGTGAGATAATTTAAATAAGTATCATCAGAATCATTCAAATGGAATGGCATAGTCATTGATGTATGCAAAAGAAAATATTCTTAGAAATATTTTTAAAAGTGTTCTCATTCTTGCACAAATGAGGAACCATATTCATGTGGTATATGTAACAGAAAATATTATTTAAGGAATTATTTTCATTCTCAAAGAAAACTAAAATCAAATTTTTGTGCTATAAAGATTTTTTTCATAAAATTCATTTAAATATGTTTTGTCAAACTCAACCAACAGAAAAAATGTATTCTTGTGATGTGTGCAAAAAAGAGTTTTCAAGAAAAGACCATTTACAAAGACATTTTAGTACTCATAATAAAGAAAAACCATATTCTTGTAGTGGATGTGGAAAGCAATTTTCTCGGAAAGATACTTTGCACACACACATTGTCACTAACACAAAAGACAAACTGTATTCTTGTAATATGTGTAAAGAAGAGTTTTCTCAGCAATGCAGTTTGAGTATGCATTATCAAACTCACACAGATGCAAAACCCTATTCTTGTGATTTATGCAAAAGAGAATTTTCTCAGAAATCTTATTTAAAGAGCCATCTTTGTACTCGACCAATTGAAAAGCCATTTTCTTGTGATATATGCAATAAAGTTTTTTCTGTGAAATATAATTTATATAAGCATTATCGAACGCATTCGAATGAAAAGCCATTTTCTTGTGATGTATGCAATAAAGCATTCAGTCGGAAATCATATTTAAATGATCATTATAGAACTCATACAAAAGAAAAACCCTTTTCGTGTGAAGTATGTAATAAAAAATTTTCTCACAAATGTAATTTAATTCAGCATTTTAGAACTCATACAAATGAAAAACCATTTTTGTGTGATATATGCAGTAAAGGATTTTCTCAGAAATGTCACTTAATTGATCATGTGCGAATTCATACAAATGAAAAGCCTTTTTCTTGTAATGTATGCAATAAGTTATTTGCTCGCAAAAGTCATTTAAATCAACATTATCGAACTCATACAAATGAAAAACCTTTTTCTTGTGATATATGTAAAAAAGAATTTTCACAAAAATTTTATTTAAATCAACATGTCCGTATTCACACGAAAGAAAAACCTTATTCTTGTAATGTGTGCTATAAAGCCTTTACTCAGTTATGCCATTTACAGAATCATTTTCGAATTCATCTAAAAGATGTACCTGTTTCTTCCCATGCATGAGACAAAGAATACTCTCAACTTCAAGCAGTTAGTTATTCAGATGTGCAGCTATAAATATTCAACGATTACAATCAAATCGGATTTACATTCTTTGATGAAACTAGGTGCTACAGAGATTTTGTTCAAATTTCCCTGGAATTGAGAATGTAAGGAAATGTCTCTTTAGTTGAACATCACTATTGCTGTTCAAAAATGCTGCTATATTGTTTAATTCTTGTTCAAGATTGCAGTAATAATGTTTAATTCTTGTTGAAGAATGCAGAGATTACCATGCCTGTATTTTCTTTCATTTTCATTTAATATGTAAGGTTGTATTTCTCCATTCCAAGACACTTAAATTCCATAATATGTAGAAATATTGTTACTATGCACTATTTAAAAATGAAAGCCTCCTTAAAATTCCTTGTCTTGATGGAATATAGCAATGATATTTTCATGACTTTTCCTCTTGCAATATAGCTGTAATGAATGGGTAGTATTTAATGTTTCTATTTTATAGAGATAGTTTGTGTTCTTCATTAGATGTTCTAATTTTCTGACTAATACATTATCTCATTCAAAGGTGTTGGTGTGGTTGCATTCCTATATATATATGTGTGTAGTATTTTTAGTGCAACAAGAACAGATATATGCAAATTGTCATAATTTTTGACTGCATAAATATATCAAATAGCTTTAAATAAATTCAAAATTATGTTATCCACATATAAAAAAATATAGCTGTTTTGATTTTCATTTTAAATAAGTATTATGATTTGTAAGTAATAGAAAAAGGACATAGGGTAATAAATATTTATTTCAACACTGTCATAGAAAAAAATATTTAAGGTTTTTAATAAAGTGTGTTATTTTGTTGTTTTTTTAAAGGTGTGCTGTCTTTTATTATGTATCATATCTACCAAGTTAAAACAGCCTTTGAATTTAACAAAGTATATTTTACCTTACCTTCTTTAAACAAATTTTTACCTTCATTTCTTGTATGGATTTCAGTTTGCTACATTACGATATATTTTAGTATTGTTTCAATTTAATTGAAGCATTATAGCTGGACAAATTTTAGAGCTTTAAATATTGATGAGTAGCTTGTTTAAGAAGAATACTGGATGTTTTTAGTTACAAATAGTATGGTTTTTTTCAGCAGAATAATTTTCAAGTTCAAACAAAAATAGACATTCAATCTGTATTATTTTAGAAGCTCTCAAATCTGTTTTGTTTGTGGAGTACCTATCTAGATCTATTCACCTATCTAATTATAACTCATCTCAAATTCTTCATAAAATTTTTAACTTTATGAAGTTCTAAAATAAGAAATTAAATGTCTTTCACAACCAACTGGGCACTATGGAAATCTCAACTGACCTACAATAATCTCATAGATTTAATTCTTTTTTTGTGTGGAATATTCACAGTAAATTATATTGAGAATTAGATTTGGGGCATTTGTTAGACATTCGTTATTGTATCTTCTGGACCACATTATAAGATATTTAAAATTGTCCTCACCATTTTTTTTTTATGCAAAAACAATGCGTTTGAATATTTTGAAATTAAAATCTAGTATTTAAATAATACTACTTCAAAATATTATTCTTAAGATTTATTGCATATTTTCAATTTGCTTGACATTATTTTGTAAATAGATCTGCATTTTCTCTCCTACTAACATACTTAATCATTACAACTCACAAAAAATTCTGACTTATAAAAAAAACTAGTGATTTTTTCCCCTGAGTTTTATAATAACCAATTGTAGAGTATCTAAAGTTTAGAAAACACAAATAAACTTTTTCTTTAATTAAAAACTGAATTTTTTCTACTCTACGTTACAGCCGTTTTAATGATTTAAGAAAAATCTTCATAAATTTCACTGTGCATTTAAAAGTTTTCATTGTAATTTTAAATAATAGTAAATATATATTTTTATGTAAAAAACTCATTTATAAATTGTTTTTAGAAAATTTTCTGTGATAAAGTTTCATTTATCAGTTTGAAATTTCCGATAACACAAATGTAAAACCTCGAGTCTTACAAATCTTTAAATAAAATGAATGACTTTATAAATGAGCTACCATCGAAATATGCAATATCAAATTTTATGATAATTTCATTTTTATATAAAAATATATAGATGATATTTTTTATTCAGTTGAGAAAGAAATAAGATTAGTTAACAGTGGATATGCCTTTAAAGTGAATCTAGTTAGGTGATATTTATTTTATCCAAAAGATTCATGTTTAAAAACTGTAAATCTTTTCCTCTATAATTGTTTGAATGAATTAATTCCTTCCTTCTTCTAACTCTATCATGAATCTGTTTTTTTTATTTATTTATTTATTTATTTTTCCTTTTGCAAGCAATATTTTAATCGGAAAGAAATTTGACAAATAATAAAAGCTCAGTAAATTATATTTAGACATTGAAACATCTTCATTCTTGAAATTCTGAAGTATTTAGATCTTTATATTGGTAGGATAATTGGGAATAGATTTTGCAGAAGTTGCCATCTTCTTTGATTCAAAATGCTTTTGTGAGAAGGAAAATGAATATATAATTCATATGAGAGCATAATCATGTTCTCAAGGGCTTATTAAACAATGTCTGTTTCATCAAATTTGATTATTAATTAATTAGTGTTGGATAATGCAGCATTCATAATTATCCTGGTATATTCCAATTTTCTCCAGAAAATATCGAGAACATGTATTTTGACTTTTGATTATAGTAACAAAACGATTTCGAGAGAATATATAAGCAGATTGTATGTGCAGTGAAATGAAACTGCAACTTATTGCCCCAGAATTTAATTAGCCACTCATTCCCAAGTATCCCAGAATATTGTTTTTCAATAAAAATGTATTATTTTTCATGGAGTGTTGCACATAAATTGTCATAACTATTTAATATTTCGATTTGAAGTGATTTATCAGCCTTCTATCCCAAGTTTTATCAGGAAATGAACCTTTATGAAAACAGAAATGCCTGAACTTTTTGAGATACAAAAAGGAAAGATTTAGAAAATTATGTTAAAATGAATAATGTCTTGTAGATAAATTTAGTAGTAGAAAATAAAGCTCCCATTCCAAGTAGATAGTTTAGTCTTCATTCAACTAATTTTTCTCGTAATATTCATGCTCCCTGAAAAAAACTACTTTGCTATTGGTTTTATTTGTATAACAGTAATCTAATTCTTAGCATTCATGAATTATTAATAACTCAAATAAGTTTTGATTTAATAAATTTGTGCTCTTTAAACTTGCTATATTCAACTAACAACCATTAGTTCTATTAAAACGTCTTGCTAAAGATTGCTCCATAACCAACAAAATAGAATAACCCAAATGCATCAACTGCGCCCAGTTAGGACACGTCACCATATGGCGCGGATGTGTCAAATCTCCAAGATCAAAAATACCACTACCCAGACAAGCTCAACCATTTCAAAGCTACTACTCAAATAACGACAGATCCTTCGCCCATGTTATTTCCATCCATCCAGCAAAAGCCAAGCAACTTCTACCTCATCTGCTGTATTACAGATGTCGCTTCTAATCCAAACAGTAAATGAACTGCAAAAAGAAATCTCCATCAAAAAATAATACTTTGGAACTTCAGTTATCAGTTCATTCAATGCCATCTATCGCGCCATTTCCAACCCAATAGTGTTATGAGATTCCACTTCTTCTAAGCGTGTTAAAAATTTGTAAATCTTTAATTGGAGCAGACACTGTATGCTTAAAACAACCACAAAAGTAAAGATGCAGTTTCCCACTAGGCCAATTTTATTTCATATTAATGAAAGCTCATCAGATTCAAGATATATAAACAGATAGCATCAGTTCCTTATCATCCAACTATTTCGATAGAACTCTCAAAAATATTCATTTATTTTACATTCTTAATTGGTTAAAAAATTGTGATAGAGTTCCCTAATCCAAAGATTATACCGCTTTAGTCAATTTATATTTCATACAAGCGTTCATGATGTTTTAGATATGTCATCAACTGTGGTCTAGTACCCTCCCCTCTATTTTCAATGTAATTAGGAGATAAATGGTATCTAAGGAATAAATGTTTTTTTTTTTCTTTTCTTTCCAGATCACTATTTGTAGTGACTATAATTAGTGCTCTGGACATGATATTTCAAACCTCCCCAAGAAATTTTATTTTGAAAAGTGATATCAATGCATTAATCCCTCCCCCGTGGATCTCCTTAAATCTGATGGCAGAGACTTTTATACCTAAGGGATTGTCTACCTCCCATTTGAAGAATAATCTCAAAAACTCTAAATTGTATATTTTCTTTACATCTATAACCCGAGCACTTCATCTAATTCCCTTCCGCATCTTCAATCATCATATTCCTCACTTTCCAGATTCAAGAAAGTCCTCACGAATAAGATTTCACTGCATTCTCTATGGGGAGGAGGGGATACTTAAATGATTTGCTACCCCAAATCATTCTATTTATTCGGTAATTTTTATATTATTGTACACAGTCGCGAAACAAAACTTTAGCTCATTGGTTCCTAAAACACATTAATGAGAGCCCCCCATTCTTTGATTCCCAACTCCTCTTATTGCTTTTGCAATTGTAAGCATAGCTAATTAAACAGGAAAGTTTTTTTTTTAGTAACTAGTGGTTTTAACTTATCAAGAATTAAATAAAGTACGCCATCTAAATTTAAACTATTTATTTAATGGACGAAATACCAAGCTGTCGAAGACATTGATTTATCCCATTTAAATAATTAAATTAATTCAATACAATTACAATAATTTTAATGATTTTATAAAAAGAAGTGTTTTTGTTGGATTTTATTTGATGCTATGGAGGAAAATCCGGATCCATCGATCTAAATCCGTGATGTGATCGGTTCATCAACAGATTATGCGAGAGAGTCATTATCTCATTAATCGTTCAAAATGGAGAAGAGTCGTGCTTTGATTAGCAGCTGAACCAAAGTAGAATTGTCTTGCAAATTGATCAAAACGAAGAGACAGCTTTCAGACATTAACGGGGCATCTTGTTTACTGGTGTCACTTCTTCACTATTCTCTACACTGTCTAATGTTTAAAGCATAATAAAGGTGTTTGTTTCATTATTTCTATATTATGCTAAAATTAGCGTAAATAAATTAGTTTGCAAATATGACAGAAATAATGCATGCAGTTAAGGAATCATAATAAATGCTACAGTTCTTGAATATAACTAAAGCTATAAAGCGCAGCTCTGCTCCGATTATACATTCTATAACTACATTAGTATAATTCTAATTCATGAGTTTTTCTATTTTTTCTTTTTTTAAATCAAAAGTTATATTTTTGAATTCATTTCCATTAGGGAAGACTCCTGAAATGTTTTTAATGTCTTGGGTATAAATTTATTGTAATATAAAGTTGATTTTACAATTTAAGCTGCTAGTTAAATTTGTAATACTAAACATCAGTGGATTTTTCTTATCGAGAATCCTCTAAATTAAATGACTTATTGAGATAAGGTGAATTTTATATAGAATTATTTAACTCTGCCATTAAATGGTAATTACATAATAATTTTCACAAATTTATAATATTGGAATTCTATTAATTAATACTTCCTTTTGAATATTTCTGTAAATGAAATATTATATTACGAGATAAGGAAATTTTTTGTTTTTATTGCTATTCACATAATAATTTTTTATATTTGAAAATAGAAAATACTACATTATAAAATAGGAATTTAATCTTCATATTAAAAGCTTTATAATAAAAGGGAAAACATATTAATAATTATTCAGCTAGGATTTTATTGCTAATTACAATGACAAAATGTTCAGCATTTAACTAATTTGGAATCGCTAAGTGTAATATGTGAGCCAGATGGTTGTTGCATATTTGTTCTATCATGCACATAAATGTCCTTGGTAAAAATAAAGTTATTAATACTAATTTAAATAAGACATTGAATTATTACATATAATACAAATTGTCTACTATTAAAAATATTCTATATGTATTGTCATTTAAAAATTATATTCAAATGTGAAATAACTAAAAATATCCCTAATTATTTTGATTGAAAAGAATTTTCGCTTTACAGTTATTTTCCTTTTTGTTTTTAAATTATATGAGTTATGGAATTCTAATTATATAGTTATAGAGTGTGAATATATTAAAAATGTCAGTACATGAATATATTGGGCTATGGTGGCCTAGTGGCAAGATCTTGGCCTTGGGATAAAGGGGCTGCTGATTTGAAATCCTAATTCCTCTAAAGATTTATTGTGTATGTTGACCTGGGACTTGGTTATATTTGACATCATATCAAATGTCCTCTTGTTAGTATGATATGCTAACTTGCAGTAAGGTATGCCATTTGAGGTGTTTTTCTTGCTCTCAGTTTGAGATTCAAAATTATGAGGTCTGCTCCAAAATAGATTTAGTGTTGCTATCAAATACGACATTTATATAACTAAATTAATCTAAACTGCTAAGTATGTTTATTAATCTTTTCAAAAATATTATAACTAAAAAAATTCCTTAGTTGTTTTTGTTCAAGTTAAATGAAACAGAAAAACATAAAAATATGCTTTCTATTTGTGAGACAAAAGAATTCATTAATGAATTTAAATATAGGACCTAAAATGGGCAATGGTGCAAAAATGAGATTTAAAAATTAGAATATTACAATCTCCAATGTAAATAAAGATAAAAAAGATTCAAGAATATGCCTTCAGAGGCTGATTAAAAATTATAGGAGTTGCTAGTTATGTTTAGAGATAACTGCTCAGTTGGTAAGAAAGATATCCATCAAAGATGTAGAATTTACGAAAAATATATGTAGAAAAAAAATTGTAGGAAGATAGGCTTATAGAAGGAGTGAAAAATAATATATATATATATAACATGTAAATGTGTGAGAAAAGTAAAGGTTTGACAGTTAAACAATGATACAGGTTTGTCTCAGTATGTTCCTGTTTAAATAGTCCTACTTTTTATATTGAAGATGAGTATATAAAACAGTATTTGTCTACTTATGATGACTTCTGTAGGCATTAATTTTTACTGATATCAAGATTTTTCAAACTACAGTATATGTACTGTAGTTTGGTGATATAATTTTTTACATAAGAGGCTTAAATAAATTTTCAAAATTTCAGGAAATGATTTTGAATAAATTCTAAATTTTTTGTTTCAGATACTGAGTAAGATAATAATTCAACCCTAGATAAGCCATCCATGTTATAAAAGTCTCATGAAAATTAAAGAAAGATTATGCAATTTTTGGTAAAAAAAATAATTATCAGTGTATTACCAACAAAGCATCAAGATTTTCAGTGTTTTCAATTCTTCATATCTTTTTAAAATTGGATTTTCAATCTTATTATGAATAGAAATTGAATATAAACATGACTGCAATTATTCTGCTCCAAATTAATGAATATGAAATCATATATATATTGAGGCTACAATGAGACAGGCTAATTAATTGTGCTAAGCATAATCAATAATAAAAACATCTATTCTTTTATCTTATTACCCAGTATTTACTTCAGAATATTAATGTACTTATAACATTGTAATGTAAAAATTTCATTTATGAATATAATAGAATAATAAAAAAAAACATTTTATTCTATGATTAGCTGCCTTTGATGATTAACTGATTTTCTGTGATTAATGCTTGCTAAAATGTACGATTAAGTATTTTATGTAACTTGGTTTCTTAATAACTTCTTTGGTAAAATATTTTTAATCTTTAAATTTTTATAGTCATTTAATTTGTACTATTATATTAGCCTTATGCCATTCTGTTCATTGTATTATGCATCTCTCTATTTTTTCGTCAGCTCCTGTAAAATTTGAATTTAGAATCAAAATGGAAGTGATTAAAATTCATTAACACAAAAGCGTTTTTTTGCTGAAACCAAGCATGTTTTTTTTTAAAATCTGAATACAAAAAATAAAATTGTTCGGCACTGAAGTTTTATGTGCACTACAGAATAATTTTTATATGCATTATTCTCATTCATCATAAAATTTAGTTTTCAATTTTGCTTTCAAAAGGATTTAAATGATATAAATAATATTTTATTTTGTTTCAGTCAATAAATATTCTTCAAAAAAGTCTAAATTTTATGTAATCCTTTAGTTTTTTAGGAATATTCTGCGAAATATTCTTGATACTTCAGCTTTTAAATAAATAAATGATAATAATAAAAGTTGTTTATATTTTCTGCTATCAAATCTGACTGAATTATGAAGTTTTGAAAATTTCAATTGTGAGCAATCAACGTTTTCATAATTTTAGGCCAATCATCCTTGGGAAAATTCTGGGCGCTGATTGGCATATCTTCTTTGAAACTGCCAATGGAATAGTATAAAATCATGCCTTTTTATAAGATAATAATATTCAAATTTTCAATAACTCGATCAATTTTAGTCACAATAGAGAGGACTTTTTTTTAATTTAAAATTATGTGCCTTTGACAACTAGTTCATAGAAAATATTGATTATATTCAATTTTCTTTAAACCATATAGATGTTTGAGATTACAATCATATAAATGTCTGAGATTATCAATTTTTAGAGCTTTATTTTTTGTCTTTTACATATGCTGCGTTTGTGCCTCTCTAATGAAGACCAGTCCCATGACATCATGGCACTATTGAAAACTTAAATATCTGGTTCATCTAACTTCAAAAATTCGCGATATTCTAATTTCATTTTTGATACAACTTGTAAACTTCATAAATATTCAACAGAAACCTTGTTCTTTAATTTTCATCAATGGAAAAAATCACTCTATAAGATTAGTGATGAAACAATGAAATCGGATTTGACTTCAGGGGATAATGTAATGTATTATTGGAAATTGGGTAAAAAGAATATTTTTTTTAAAATTGCTAAAATTCAACGAAATTTCAAAGATTATTAAATTTGCATTGTTGAAAAGACAATTTTTTTTATATTTTGAACTGGTGCAAAATTAATTTTTATGCAGTAATATTTTGAGGAAATTATCGCATAAAAACGTAAAGCAACTTAATTTTCAAGGAACATTTCAAAAAGGAATCGCTCTTAGGTGCACATTAGATGGACATTATTTTAGATGTACATTCTCAACCTCGAAGGTGTATACATGTGTCAAAATTTGAGTAGCTATAGGTCAAACAGCCTGGTCTGTAGAACATCAATACACTTACACATTCATCTTTATTATCAATATAGATTATAAACACGTTAGAAATAATGGTAGAGTTCATAGATTTTTAAATGCAAAAACACTTTTATGTTGAAAAAACTCATTTTTGTTTCTTATTTATATGGTAAAATACTTTGGAAGCCCCTAATCTTCATTGGTCATCAAGTTTTATTATTCAGCTTCAATCGAGGTACAGTTAAACTCATCTTTAGTCTTTACGCATAATTTTATTATTTCTTTTTACAGATTTAAGACTTGATTAATTACATTATTTAGTTTTGTATGCAAATCATTTGTAATATATATATTGCTTAATTAAATCTAATGTAGACTAATAAAAAACCTTATCCCTGTGATGTATGTAAAAAAAAAGAAGAAAAAAACTCACATATAAATGGTTTTAAAAAAGCCACATGCGTACTCAGACAAAAGAAATACCATATTCTTTTGATGTATGCAGTTAACAGTTTTCTCAGAAATGTCATTTGAATGGGCATTTTCAAAGTCATACAGATAAAAAGTCTTAGTGTAAAGATGTATGCTGGAAAACATTTTTTTGAAAAAGTATTTTATAGAAACCTTTGAGAACCCACAAAGAAGAGAATCCGTTATCTAATAATGGATACAGTAAAGCATTTTTTCTAAAATATTTCTAGAATAATTTTTTTTCTCCTCATTTGACATGAAAAGTATTTTTGTTTATGATTTATATGTTAACTGCTCTTGAAATTACTATTTTAATGCATGTTTTTCTGATAAATGTTATCTATATAATGTGTTTGTAGTAAAGAATAGCTTGATAAAAGACATTTAGTATTACATTTATGTTATTCATTCAAAATGTACATTTCTCTTCTAAAATTTAAAAATGTGATTATTCAAATTTTTACTTCAAAAAGTTACAAAAGTTTTACTTATTCATAATTGATATCTATCCAAGAATCAAATACCTGTTGTTTTTTTTTAATAGTGCTAAAAAATATAGAAAAAAAAATTGAAGATTTTGAACGTAAATTTTTAATTAAAATTGGTCAGTTAAGTTATTCTCTCATCTAAAATTTCATAAATAAATAATCTCATTTGTAAAGTATTGAATTATTCAAAATTGGTTATAAAAAGGGGGGGGGTCTCTTCAAACATGCTTCAAAATTATATATTTTCAGTTTCCAGTATTTCAGTTCTGAATTGTAGCAATCTTTAACAAGAATTGTAATTTTTCTCTTTTTATTGCTTATATTATATGCTATTTGTCAATTTTTTTTTTAATTTTTATTGTTATTATTATTTGTGGAAGGCATTCTGAGTGTTGAATATTTTTAGCTTGTTACATGAATGTTTTTCTTTCATAAAGTGACAAAAAACAAGCTATTTTTGTGATGTACTATGAAAATTATTATCTCAAGGTATGTCCTGTGATTTTGAATACATTTCTTTTTCAGACTTCTCAAGATATTCAGATGAAATGAAAATACATGGGTTTTTTTCATCTTAGAAATCAAGCATTGAAATGCACTTTTTATGTGTTGATGAAAAGCAGTTCCTAGAGGAAAATTATCACTGGTATGTCTTTAGACCATTTTTTGGCAGAAAATTAATTTGACACATAAAGGATGGAAGCTTGTTTGGAGGCAAATGAAAAGCATTTGATTATTGATTTACCCATTAAAGCTGTTGATTGTGATACAAATTTGAAAATTTTAACTTCCATGACCAAGAAAAGTTTCATATGCGATATTTGTAAGAAGGTTTTTTCTCAGAAAGGTAATTTAAAAAAACATTATCAAATACATACAAATGAAAAACCATATTCTTGTGATGTATGCAAAAGAGGATTCTCTCAAAAATACCATTTAAATGAGCATTATCAAACTCATACAAATGAAAAACCATATTCTTGTAATATATGCAAGAAAGAATTTTCTCGTAAAGGTTATTTAAAGACACATTTCCTTAGTCACACAAAAGTGAAATCATATTTTTGTGATGTATGCAATAAAGAGTTTTTACTTAAAAATCATTTAAATGAGCATTATCAAACTCATACAAATGAAAAGCCGTATTCCTGTGATGTATGCAAAAGAGAATTTTCTCGTAAAGGTCATTTACAGAGGCATTTTAGCACTCATACAAAAGAGAAACCTTATTCTTGTGATATATGCAATAAAGAATTTTCTCAGAAATGTAATTTAAATAAGCATTATCTAACTCATACAAATGAAAAACTGCATTTTTGTGATGTTTGTAGAAGAAGTTTTTCACAGAAGAGTTATTTAAAGAGCCATTTTCGTACTCATACAAAAGAAAAACCTTATTCTTGCGACATATGTAATAAAGGATTTTCTCAACGATGCAATTTAAATGTACATTTACGAGCTCATGCAAAGATTTAGAAAATTTGCAAGTAATATTAAAATTTTTATACTCATACTATAAACAAACTTCATATCTTAATATATACAATTAAAATTATTAATTAAATTAGTGTTTAATATGATCTTGAAAGTCTTATTCTTATTGTTTGTACATTATACTTTTTATATAAATAAATGAAAACCTTTCTTTTGAAATGTGTTCAAAAAACACTTTTAAAGTTAAAACTGGGATTCAAAGCTAACTTATATATAGAAATAAAAAGTTTTATTCTTCTGATGCCTTTAAAATAAAATTTCCTTTTTCATTCAAAGGGAAAGGTCTTTTGTTTATAATAGGAATTTTTCAGAAAAAGAGGTCTTTAGTTTTTACTTTTATACAAATTGACATGAATGTATTAAAAATCGTTTTTTGTGAAAAGACTAGATCTAGAGTGTCAAACTCAAATGTTTACTTTGGTGGAATACTCAAGATTTAAGTTTGCTGACTATAAAAAAAGACAGATAAAAAAATAATAAAAAGAAATATAAATTAATTTTGAAAACTTAATTTTAAAAAGAATAAGGATTATAGTAAAGTTAATGTTATATTCTTAACTCTGGGCATCTCTTTTCTGGTGCCATCTTTTCCATTTCTCGAAGATCTTCTGTTTAATGATTAATTTCGAAGTCAATCCAAAGTAAATGTTTAATTTGAGGTTTGACTGAAGATTTATATTTTTTCATAAATGAAAGTGATTGCTTGTACTTTTAAGTATTTCTAAATATGGTAATAATTTCACATGCCTGTTTTTTTAAATTTTAATCACATAAAATTAGAATTGAACAAAATAAAGAATTTTTGGATGTTATAATATTTGCTATGGTCTGCATGCAGTCTGCAGGCCAGGATGTCTGCAGTTTGACATCCTTGAACTAGTCAGTATCATACTCATTCAGATGAAAGTTCATATGATCATACTAAAATTTGAAACCATTTGTATAAAAATTTGTATGAAAGTTTTCTCCAAAGAGTTATTGTAAATTTATAGTTATTCCAATATATGGTGTTGACTGATCAAAAATAATCGTTAAATTTGATTTCTATATGCATCCTTTGGTGTACATTTAATGTCTTGTCAAATAAAACAGTATGCTACAGACATTTAAAAATTTTTTTTATTGGTTACGATTGAAGGGCTGCACATTCTGCGATGAACTCTTCCATTACTCTTTAAAGACCTGGAAATCATAAAATGTCTTTCTTGATATTTCATTATTATTTTGTGAGTGGTACCTCATCATTATATGATAGCTGCATTTAATTGTGTGGAGAGATGTTGCCACTTTTCCATCAATTGTCATAATGAATTTATAGAAATTCATATGTTTATAGAATAGCAATGATGTGGCTTTGGGCTATCAGTTATTTCTTCTAACAGTTCATTTATAATAAGTGGTATATCATATATCTCCTTATTATTTACAGATTGCTTATTTGTTTCATCAGAATCTATCATAATCTTATCTCTTCATTTATAGACTGAGATGTTTTACTATATCTCATGTGCATGTGATGGCACTGATGAAATCTCTTTCTTCATAGAATGTAGCAAATCCATTCTTCATGCTGATGACTTATTCATTCACATGTGAAGAATTATTAGTGCATTGTGTATTTGAATGCCTGTAAATTTGGAAGATATGAATGAATGAATAAGTATTAAGTCAAATCTACTTTGAACTATAATTTGTGAGCATTAAAAAAAATTCATACAATATTGAAGTTTCCTACATTTCATCTTTATCATGCAAATAAATGTAAACATTTCAATAAAATGTGTTGTTTCGGCCATTAACAGTTTATTTTATTATCTAGTTTGTGTGAGCTTATTATTTCTTAAGGTATAAAAATAAATTCTGTAATTACCTAAATAAAATCTTTTTCACTTCCCAAAGATTATTTTGTCTTACATAACTTTTGAAGTGAAATTTTTTGCATTTATTTCTTTTATTATTATTAATTCCTACATATAAAAATTTCTGATATATATATATGGGGGGAGGAGGTTCTTAAAAGTATGCAGGACTTGGTTAAGCTATCTAGATGCCATAAGACATCAAGTTCATTTTTCATTCCCAACTTTCAAAGCCAGATTTTTAAAAATTAATTTTTATTTCTTTATAAACAGTTTGAAATAATATTTTTTGTAAAAGAGTAAGTTTTTGTAAAGAGAGAGATATTTAACATTGCATTATAGATATGCAGAATTAGCATTACATTGCATTAATAATAATTTTAGTTTTGGTTACTTACAAGGAAATTGGTTCCAAATCCTCACTCATAAAGCAAATTTAAATTAAAAAATAATTTTAAACAAAATAATAATTTTAAAAATAAGAAATTTTTTAACACAGTCTAAATATTATTTAAATATAGGACCAGATAGTTTTCAAGTTAAAAAAACAACAACTTATTTTATTGAAATTATAAAACACCATCATAAGCAAGCATAATAATGCCCCACAATATAGATGATATGTTTTATTTGAGCAAGTTTGAGTGCATTACATTTGTAAACTAAATTTCTTTGAAATTACCGTAGATAAACGGAAACTTTGGGGCCAACCCTAGAGCTGCAATTACCTATTTATTTATCTGATTCTAGAAGTATGGCGAAACTTTAAAGAAATGCAAAAACATTGCTGAATTCTGAAATTGCATTTTAATTGCCTCATTACTATAGAACAATTATACCGAGTTAAAAAAATTCATTATACGATGAAATCTATTCACTATGCAAAAGTTAAGTGGCTTTTTCCTGCATTAGTTTTTAGCAATATGAAAAAGTATATATTTGGATAATGAGTGGGGCTTGAATTTCTTTATAAATTTAAAATATGAGGCGCATTTTTTAAGTGGAAATGACTCAGCTGTACTTTTTTTTTATGGGTTTTGGTTTTACAGAAAGCTTGCGTAATTTACACTAATCTGAAGGTTTTGTCATGTCGTATAACCAATTTTTGAATTATATCCTCATAAAGCATTAACCTCTGCAACCGGCCGTTTTGACATCAGCATCATCGCCGTGATGCTAACCTACAAGCCTTTTAAAAAAAATGCTGGAACAAGTGGTAGTCATCAAGTGCTAAATCGGGACTGTATGGAATTGTAAGAAGTTGTTCACAACCAAGTGATCTTGGATATGATTAGCCGCATATGGAAGGGCGTTTTGTAATGTTTCAAAACAATCATCTTATTCAGCATGCTACGCCTTTTATTTCGGATTGCACCATGCAATTTAGTTAAGGTCACAGAGTTTAGTGTATCGCCAAGAAGCAGAAAATTAATTAGCCGCACCACATCCTAAAACACACTGCTAATGATTTTTAAGATTGAAATTGTTTGCTTGAAGTTAATATTCTTGGGTAATGTTCAGTGTCACCATTCCTTGGATTGTTGTTTCGATTCCATTCCAGCATAGCATTAACTACTTATGTTTAGTCATCTCTGACCGTTTAGTGTAAAGTATCATCACCAAATCATTATTGCTCAAGGAAAGTTACTAGTTAAAAATTTGGTTTGTGCAGATATATTAAAATTTTCGGTACCCAACATGAACACTAGTTTAATATTCTGTCACAACTCCTTAAAGAGAATTTCTTGAAATTTGAGAGCACTCGTTAGAATAAAATAAAATCTTTTTTTTTTTTTTTTTGCATCAGTTTTCTGTACATAATCTGTAATGACAGAATGTTGCTCGCTTTGTTTCTCATTATGCACATTCATGTGCGGTCATCTTTAAAGGCTGCAATCCATTTTCTTACTATTCATTCACTCATAATGGTTTCATCAATCATTTATGCGTAATAATGTTTCATAACATTTCACGAATCTAAGTTAAATTTCAGCCGCTTTCATTGCATTGAGAAAGCGAATGATAAAGCGTATTTGACAGTTGCAGAGATTTTTCAATTCACCGAGATATTTAAAATTCTCACAAGCGTGTAATCACAGTGGTATTCTTCCGTGGTAACGTGTTGTGGCTAATCAACAGATAAATACATTCAAAGCGCATGCGCAGGACGGACATTGCAGTGTTGCAGCGCTCTAATTTCGAAGCAGTATTTATTAACAAACAAACAAAAAAATTAATAATAAATAAAAAAAATTCCAAGTTGTTTTTTAAAAAATTAATAAAATTAGGAGAAATATTTTTATTTGATCAAGTTGGCATTAAAAGATTATATATACAAATTAATTGTAATTCAATTTGACCCATTCAGAGCATTTTACAGCTATAAGTAAAAGGCACATTGATTCGAAAATTTACAAATAAATAATTCAAAGGATGCACTTAAAAATATGAAAAATCAGTTAAAAATTTTTTCGCTACTAACGCTTTATTGCCTAAGTACATAAAAAAGACATACAATAAATAACTGTAAACTATTTTAGTATTTTTAAGCATTATGACATTGATCATATAATGCATATATATATTATGCATTATATGACAGTAAAAAAAATGTTACTTGTAGCTGGCAAAAGAAAATAAAAATCTGATTTTAATTAGCAGATGGATTGAGTCTGGATATTAAAAGGTGAAGATCGATTTGATTAATGGGTTTGGCTCCAAATTTGATAGTTATAACATTAGATTTTAAATCTAAGTACCAAATGGTATCCTTCTAGCTCTCTTCTTTTGTAATTATCGTGTTAATTTATATTCAAAAAGTCAAGCAAATTTGTTAATCAAAATGTGTCAGAAATCTACACATTTAGTATAAGAATTTTATATCAAATTTCATCCCAGATCAAAGCGTTTTTGAGTAATGTTTGTCATAACCAGAACATCACAAATGTGTTTATTGATCTCAGGGAGGTTTAAACGTAGAGATTCACCAAAATTGGCTTATTTTGTTGTCTGCTTCTGTAAGAAAACGGACAATTCATAAAGAATATAAAATGTGCAACGAGAATTTGAAAAAAAAAAAAATCCCCCATTATTTCATTAGTGAAATATTTTATTTCTAATATACACATTTATAACATTAAGTAAAAATACAATATTAAGCGATTTAATGTTATTAGAATTTAACAACTTATAAACCTTCAATAAAATAAAATATTTTAAAAGACGAAAAGATTAAAAAGAAGTTAATTTACTGATCCACGCATAGCGAGTTAATGAATATAAAAATTGTTTTATTTAAATTTTGTAGTTAAAATGAACCAGTTTAGAAGCACATAACAATTAATTAATAGTTGGGAAATATGCCGGATTTACACTCGGCCAGTAGGCAGGGTATGCGCAGAAAGGCTGAAAGGTTCGGTCCATGGCAAGTAATTGCCCCGACGGGAAAACAATATAGCGCCGATTATTATCATTATTTTTTTATACTGCGCATGCGTTTGTAAAATTTGGCGAGTTTTTTGGCTTGAAAAAATTGATCACTTACCATAGATTAATTTCGACATTTTTTTGTTCTTTTTGATGCGAGTTTTTTTTTAATTTATTTTATTTGCTATTTTTTTCCCTATAGTTTTTATATCAAATTTAGGTATGTTGACTTTTATTTTACCATTTTGATGGCGCACGGTGGTTATTGTTTTCTTTTGTGTGTGTGTGTTTCAAGCTTGTGGCAACACCACCTTTGTTCCATTAAGAAAAGTTCACGCCAGCATTTTCACGTCTCTCTGCAACACGAGTCTCTTAGAGCATTCTTGTTTTTGTTATGGTAAAGTTTTAAGGTTATTTAAAAAAAAAAAGCACGTTGTTGTTAAAACTTTTGGTTCTTCTTAATTTGGACACGCATGGGCCACTTTATTTTAATTTCTGCACCACAATAATTGGTGACCTGTTGTTTAAATTTAATAATCAGGATTTTAGAATTTAAAAATTTGTTTGTTTCGAATGCATTTTTTTGGAGTTAACTCTGGTGTTGTGAAAGTCACTTGCAACTGGAGCTGGTGTGATTTTTTCTCTTTTTTTGGATCGAGGATTTGAACCCTTTGTTTCTTGTAACCATGACTGAAACTGAACCTAAATTATTCTTACCTGCATTGGAAGTTGCAGATGGTCACCCTAGAGAAATTTCCAGCATAGATTTCAGAGCACCTCCCTTCTGGAAGAATCGAATCGGGTTTCGAGGTATCCGGCATCGCGGGTAACAGGACGAAATTCCATTGCGTTGTGTCGTCTCTAGGTGCCAAAGTGTTGGCTCACGTTGTTGACATAGTTCGCGCTCCTGCCACTAACGATTCCTACCTCAATCTAAAAATCTAGAATTTTAACAAAAGTTTTACCATCCGAAAATGCTATATTGAAAACCCTTCTTAAAGATACCAGCTTAGGAGACAGACGCTGGGACTACTTGAGGAGAGGAAAACTTTGGCTGGCGCTGGGCTAACTGATCAAGTTCTTAAATCCCTATAGATTCGCATGCCAGTTCGCATGCAACAAATTTTGGCAGTTAGCGGTGATTCTCTAAAGTTACTGATGGAAATTGCCAATAAAATAGCCGAAGTTTCAGAATCTTCCGGAGAAGTACAGGAATGTTCATCGTCAGCCATCACTAACGACTCCTTGCAGCGTAAAATTGCAGCACTTTAGGAAACAGTACGACAGGTGACTCGTAGGCAAGAAGGTAGCAAATACAGCAGACCTAGACGCTCCAATTCCAAGGATCCAAGTAGAAAACGACCCAATTCCTAGTCTCGTGGAATGTGTTGGTATCACGCACGATTCGATGTTAAAGCTGACAAGTGCGTCCAATCCTGCTCCTTTAAGAGAAACCAAATGCATTACCTGTTTTGGCGAAGACCAGGGATGAGCAGAAGTTCGCTCGCCTATTTGTTCATGACAGGATATCTGGATTCAAGTTTCTAGTGGATAATGGTACGAGTGTAAGTATTTTGTCTTGCAAGAGTTCCCCTAGTAAAGCTCTTGATCCAAACTTCACTCTTTACGCAGCTAACGAGACCTGGATCCCAACCTTCGGCACCAAAGAGTTCACTCTAGATTTCGGCTTGCGCCGATTATTCTCTTGGTCCTTCTTCCTGGCTGATGTCAAGAAACCCATCCTGGGAGTTGACTTTCTTCAGAATCATGGTCTACTAGTCGACATAAAGAACTGGTAGTTGATCGACAGGTTGACATCAGTCGCTGCCAAGTGTTCCAGCGCTCATGGCCCATCCTTGGGACTGAAGACCGTAAGCGACTCTTCTCCGTATCACAAGCTACTGAACCAGTTCCCAAGCTTGACCAACCCAGCTTTCCTTGGAATTAACCACAGGAAGTACGATGCTAAGCACTCCATCCTGACGAAAGGGCCTCCAGTGTTTGCCAGGGCTCGGCGCCTTTCGCCTGAGAAGCTGGCTGCTGTCTAGAAGGAGATACAATTTTGCTTGACAAAGGCATTATACGCCCTTCAAATAGCTCTTGGTCTTCACCCATCCACATGGTGCTAAAGAAGAATGGCGAGTATAGGTTGTGTGGAGACTATCGTCGACTTAATACCATCACGACCCCCGACCGGTACCCGATCCTTCATTTGCATGATTTCTCTTTTGGATTACAGGACAAAATCATCTTCTCCAAGCTCGACCTGGTGAAAGTCTACCATCAGCCTTTGGAGGAGGAATACATCAAGAAGACTGCAATCATCACCCCGTTCGTTTCCTTCGAGTATTTCCGGATGTGCTTTGGATTGTCAAAGCAGCCCAAAGTTTCTAGAGATTTATCGACAACGTCTTGTGAGGTCTAAATTGCTACACCTACCTGGATGATGTGTTAATAGCGTCTGAGTTCGAGGAGGAGCGTTTCAAAGATCTGGAAGAAGTCTTCAAGCGTCTTAACAGCTATGGCATTATCCTAAACCCTAAAAAGTGTTTTTTCGGGCAAAGCTCAATAGAGTTCTTGGGGCACTTGGTTTCAGGCAAAGGAATTTCTCCACTACACGAGAAAGTTGAAACTCTGCGGAATTACTCACTGCCCAAGACGGTAAGTGAACTGCGTAGACTCCTATTAATCTTGAACTTCTACCACAGGTTCTTGAAAAATACTGCCGACGACCAAGCACAACTGCGCGACCTCTGCAAAGAAAAGCTGGACATATCTACTATCGGTAGTCGAATGAAGCAAAGTCAGCCTTTGAAAGATGCAAGAATTCCATCGTCCAAGCTACATTTCTAGCCTACCCGAAGATGGAAGCCGACCTATTCGTTGCAGTGACGCACTGGATTATGTTATAGGAGCAATCTTGCAGAAAACCCACGGTGCAGTTACAGAGCCCCTATCATTTTTTTCAAGGAAGCTAACCGATACCGTAAAGCGGTACTCTACCTACGATAGGGAACTGTTGGTAATTTACAGCGCGGTAAAACACTTCCACCACATGCTAGAAGATAGGCAATTTAAAGTTCTAACTGATCACGAACCTCTGACTTTTGCTTTTCATAAAGTTAACGATAACAGTTCTCCTAGACAAGGTCGTCACCTCGAATTTATTTCTCAGTTCACCATGGATATCCATTATGTGAGCGGGAAGAGCAATTCTGTGGCCGACGCAGTGTCAAGACTTTCTACCATTGAAGTTCCCAACTCTATGGATTATCAAGACATGGCGCGTGCACAAGCTGAGGATAAAGAACTTAATTTTTTGAAATCTGATCCTAAATTTAAATTTCTTCAAATCGAATCCAATGGCCCTAAACTGTATTGTGACATTTCTACGGGAACTTTAAGATCTTACGTCCCCCTTGGTTTCTGTGAATCTGTTTTCAGAATCCATCATACTGGAGTAAAAGCCAGCGTAGATCTCATACGCAAGCTCTTTATCTGGAAGGACTTGAGACGAGACATCACCATGTGAACCCGAGCTTGCCTCGATTGCCAACGATGGAAGGTACACCACCACACAAAGAACAGTCTGGGTACCTTTCCGTTTCCATTCGCAAGGTTTTCTCACATAAACTGCGATATCGTCGATCCTCTTCCACCCTCCAACGAATGCCAGTACCTCCTGACAGTCGTCGACCGGTTCTGCAGATGGCCTGAAGCATTTCCTATGTCTAACCTGACAACTGAAACCGTGGCCAAGATCCTCTTCGACGGTTGAATTTCCCGTTTTGGAGCACCGGAATTCATAACAACGGAACAAGGCTGTAACTTCGTCGGGCATCTCTTCAAAGCTTTCGCGCTGTTCCTGGGCAACCACCGAACCCGAACAACGGCCACCCTCAAGCCAACGGAGCGGTGGAAAGGTTTCATCGATAGTCGAAGGCAGCATTCATGTGTCACGCTACTGAGAAGTTTTGCCTGCCATCCTACTCAGGATTCGTGCTTACGTTCAAGGAAGACATTTCTGCATCTCCAGCTGAAATTGTTTTCGGTTTCCCACTGCGACTACCCGGACAGTTTTTCAAAGAAAGACACCCTGTTACAGAAGAAAACTTTCTCCGACAGTTTAGGAATAAGGTGAGTAAATTGAAACCAGGGCGGATGTCACGACACAGTCAACAATAAGTTTTTTGTGCACAAGGACTTGCCTATTTCAACGTACGTGTTTTTAAGACAAGATTGCGTGAGAAGACCCCTTTCGTAGCCATACCTGGGACCATTTGAAATCATTAATCGTTCATAGAAATTTTTCCGTCTCTTAATCAACAATAGAGAAGTTAAAGTGACAATAGACCGGCTGAAACCTGCTTTTTTTTTTAATTCAGATGCTTGTAGTGTACATAATTGCACTAAGGCATACACGACCCGCTCCGGTTGCAATGTAAGATTTCGCTAATGAATTATTTTCATATTTAAAGTGTGTTTAAACTGGTTTTTGCAAACTGTTTTTTGTGTCTGGACACTGGTGGGGGAGTGCTGTGGTGCTGCACGGTAGTTTTGTGTGTGTGTTTCAAGCATTTGTCAAGCTTGTTGTTGTTGTTAAAACTTTTGGCTCTTCTTAATTTGAACACGCATAAACCACTTTACCTTAATTTCTGCCCCATAATACCATGTTTCTTTGTGTAAATATACATCATCTTAATACGATACGCAGAGAAAAAGAAAATTTCAGCGACGCCAAAATGGCAATTTATAGTCAAGAATGGAATGCTTGAATATGAAATGAAATGAAATTGTAGCACACATAAATCGGTCCCTTTCTGCGCATGCGCTGCCTACTGGCCGAGTGTAAACCCGGCAATAATATGTAATGGTAAAACTTGATGCCACACTTTGATGATATTCGTTATTTAATTTTATAAATTGTGTGTAATTGTAATTGTGAATATCTCTCTGCGCTCTGTATCGTTAATCTCATACTAACCCACACATTTTTCTTCTTTGCATTTTTGAATCTTCATTTCGGAAAATTTCTGAAGCGTATTTTGTCTTATTGAATAATTTGATGGTAGTATAAAACAGATCTTATGGTTTTGAACAACTCATAAAATAGATAATTTGTATACTTTTGTAGAATATTCATCTCATTATCCAAAATAAGAGATAATATCTGTACAAATATGTTTTAAAAGTTTCTCTACATGTTTCGAATCTAGTGATATTCATAAATTTGCAATCTTGTAATGCTAAACATAAGTTATTTTATACTTGTGAAGAATTCTAAAAATTAGATACGGGACAATGTAATTGGGAGAAATTAATTATTAAGACTTTGTGTACAGTATGATTTTTTTTTATCAAACTCTTTTTTTATGATTTTTTTTACTCGCTTTTCTGGTACCATTGAGTAATCATATTTGGTTTCTCGTCAAATCCTTCATAAATGTGCAAACCGTCCAAAAAACTCGCCAAAAGTTCGCCTTTTTGAAAGGTTATCAGAAATAGTAACAAACGGCTTATTACGTCTTCCACATTTATTGTTAAAGATAAAGAGTATTTGTGCATTAACGGCATGCTTACCAAAAAGTTGCCAAAGATGTCAATTGCAGAAAAAAAAAAAATCGCGAGAGATATTATTTAGTTTATTGATTATGTTCGCTAGTGGCACGGCGATTAACTCACAAATTCAAAATTGACATGCTGTTAAAATATAAGTACCAGATGATGTTTAGATGATATTGAAATTACATTTCTTTTTCAGGTAGCTTTTGCAAGTGTCCAGATACAATGATAATATATGGTCTTAAGAAATCAAGCTGCAATTTACGTTATTTATAATATAAATGATAAGCATTTCCTTTAGGAATCCATCAGTGGTATGTTTTTAGATCACTTTTTGATAAAAATCTTATTCGGTATATAGAAGATGGAGACTTCTTTGAAAGCGAAGGAATCGGATTTCTTTTTTAGTCATCCTATGGAAGCAGGCAAAAGTGAAGAGAATTTAAAAATTCCAATTTCTACGGGTAGGAAAAATTTTACATGTGAAGAATGTGGTAAGTCATTTCCTCAGAAATACCATCTAAATGAACATTATCGAATTCATACAAAAGAAAAACCATACTTTTGTGACGTATGCCAAAAAGAATTTTCGCAGAAATGTAATTTAATTCGGCATTATCGAACACATACAAATGAAAAACCTTATTCTTGTGATGTGTGCAATAAAACATTTTCTCACAAATGTCGTTTAGATGAGCATTATCGCACTCATACAAATGAAAAACCATTTTCTTGTGATGTATGCCAAAAAGGATTTTGTCGGAAAGGCACTTTAAAAAGCCATTTGCGTACTCACACGAAAGAAAAACCATATTCTTGTGAAGTATGCGATAAAAATTTCTCTCACAAATGCAATTTAATTCACCATTTAAGATCTCATACAAATAAAAAACCATTTCCTTGTGATTTATGCAATAAAGAATTTTCTAGGAAAAGTAATTTGATTGAGCATATACGAACTCATACAAATGAAAAATTGTATTCCTGTGATGTATGCAGTAAAGAATTTACTCAGAAATGTCATTTATTTAGGCATTATCTAAGTCACACAAAGGAAAAATTCTATTCTTGTGATGTATGTAAAAAGGAATTTTCTCTGAAATGTAATTTAAAAGAGCATTATCGAACTCATTCGAATGAAAAAGAATTTTCATGCAATGTATGCGGAAAGCCGTTTGCTCAGAAATGTAATTTACTTCATCATTTTCGAATTCATGCAACCGAAAAACCGTATTCTTGTGATGTTTGCAAAAAAAGTTTTTGTCAGAAATCTTATTTAAAAAGCCACACTCGTATTCACATGAAAGGAAAAGAGTTTTCTTGTGAAATATGCAACAGAAAATTTACTTATAAATGTAATTTAAATGTTCATTATCGAATTCATGGGAAAGAAAGACCCTATATTAGTGATGTGTGGAGAACATAAATTTCTCGTGAAAATGATTTAAACGAACTTGAAACGATTGAAAATAATTTATCCTCGAGTATATATTAAGCACATAATATTTTGAGAAATGATGTTTAGAATCACATTTTAATATTCATATATGTCAAAAAAAATTGTTCTATACGTTGAAAAAGAGTTTTTGTAAATGCACCAACATAAATTTTCCTCATATGATGTGTACAAGAAAATATTAAGTGATAGCACTGCACGATTAAAACTCATCCTACTTATGCAAATGAAAAACTTTATTCTTGCAATGTATGTAAGAATTTTCTCTGAAAGGAATTAAAAGGAATGCATTCTGATTCATAAAAAGAAAGGAACTTTTTTTTTTGTAGTCATAACTAACCTTTCATAAATCAATCTTTTCTTAATAATTGAATAGTGTTATCTGTATAATGCAAGTATTATAAAAGTTTTGCAAAAGTCACTTAACTATGCAATATTGTATTTCAATGGAACTTCATTTGTGCTAAATAGTTATTTATAAAGAGAATTTTAATCGAATATATGGTGGAATTTGATTTCTGCATGCAATTTTTTCAATGAAGCTCCATGACTCTGCTTCAGAGTCTCGTGAGAATGTTCATGGATTCCAACTTCAGATGAAAATTTCTATCATTGTTCAAGAATGTGAAGATAATCAAATTGTCTCTTAATATTTCGTTTTGTGTAATAAGTGATAACACACCTCCATTCACTACAGGAGTATTTAATTTTGCCGAGAAATGATACAGATCTCAAACTGATATTGTATGGAAATATTTATCTTTGTAGAATAGCATCTACATTACCAGAATCTACATTTTTTTATTGTGGATTCTGTTACAGATGAGCAGTGATATATCTTTCTATTTTGTAGAAATTCATCAAAAACTGCAATCTTACTTAAAACTTTATATGCAAAAGATGTTGCACTTTCTTTTCTTCATTGAATAATAATAAATTGTATGAATGATGGCTAATTTTTATGTGTATAGATGGATGTGATGTTGGATGTCTATTACATTATATATGGATGTCTATTATATCATTATAAAGGCAACTCAAGTTTTCAAATTTAAGTTAGTACATCTATGGAAAATGAAATTTAACAAACTGGATTTTATTTGAGTAAATTTTATAATTTCTGTATATAAGAAAAAAGATCACACACTATTGAAGAATTCTTACATTTCAACATTATTATAAAAAAAATGTATGTTCATCAATAAAATTATTAATTTGGTCTTTAAATGGTTTAATTAATTTTATTACTTACATTCTTTAAAATCTTATTGATGTTTCAATCGGCCTATGAAAAAAAAATTATTTACTTCAACAAAATATTTTTTACTTTATACAACGAGTATCCCACCATGCATTATTTTCAATGATTTTGGTGTTAAGGATATATTCTGGATTTAACTTCTGGACAGATAAGCTAGTTAAACTTAGAGACTTCAATACACAATTGGAAATGTATTTCTAATTTCTCTATTTTTATGTCGAGGGAGCTAAGTTAAATAAATTTAAAGTTCTCAACATATTGATATTGGATATTATTGATTTTAATGCATCTTTTATGGGTAGCATGATTCCTTCAGCAGAATATTTTTAAACTTCAAACCCTTGATAGGAATAGGCAGCTATCTTGGGGCATTGGACTAAAGGAAGGCTGAAGGCAAGTGGATTTTAAAAATGCTATTTGTCTAGGTATTAAATACATTTTTAAGAAATATAAAATATTAAGAATACAATGTGTGTACACATTGAATTATCTTAATCCTTTGTAATTCCCTTTAAGTAATTACAATTTTATGATATATTCGAATAATAATTATTCATTAATTATTTATATTGTATTCTATTTGACAGCCGTATAAAATAATTTGTAATTTTATATTTATTTGAAATCTAATTATTTCTTTACATTTGTAATTTTAAAAAAAAATTTTACCAACCTAACACTATTATGTTTGATATTTCAAGATTTTTATGATGTTAATCATTCTTTCATTAGATAATATTTAAAACACATATATTTTCAAAAAGTTACTATATAAAAATAATTAATTAAAATGATTAAGTTAAAAATAGAAAACTAAACTGACAGTAGTTTAATGACTTCATAATGTGGACTGCCTAGGTCCAAAAAATGCCTAAATATGCCAGTACTTTAAACTGGGATGAACATTAAAATCTATGTTTTCAGAATCATTATATTTATTTTGTTCATAAATAAGTCACAAAACTTTTTAATCAATTCTAAATTTTGAAGCTACATTCGTAATAATTTCAAAATTATCAAGAGGGGAAAAATCCTACTGAATATTAAGAAAGAACATTTTTAAATTGAGATTTACTCCATATACAAAAATTAAATGTCAGGTTTTGTGTATGTGTATAAACAATTTTTTTACATTGGAAGAAAATTGCAATTAAATATTTGCATAGACAATGAAAGTAGCATTGATTTCAACACAATAATAAAAAGCATTGCTTTCAAAACACTTTTAAGAATATAAAAATAAGAAAATATATTTACAGCACTCAAATTTGTATCATTCAAAAGGTTTTTTTAAAATTATTATTATTTCACCATGTCAGAAGAAGACAAGAAAAATAGCTGTCTTAAATTCTGAAACTTCACACACATTAATTATGCCACTGTTTTCAGCAGACAGTCTGATCCAAAGCACAATCAGTTAAAGGTTGGCTTCGACCTTATACATTTCAAATAAATGTACTCAACTAGGATCCATTAAAAAAAATTCTACAGCAATAAAAAAAAAAAATCTTTCTCCACAGAGGATATGAAGCGATTTTCAGGAAGAACTTCCTGTGCATGACCCATTTGAATCAAGTTCTAATAAAAGGCACTGGACCACCTTGGAGAAAATTTTCAAAAATCTCTTTCTATTTAAGAATTGATGTGCTGACTTTGTTTCTATTTTAATCAGGATGAGGTCCATTTTGTTACTGAAACCACATGATATTTTATATGGCAGTAGTCCTATGGGATTACTTTTTGTTTTCAGTTAGGGTCTTCAAATATCTTCAATCAATTTCCAAGAGCTCCAACACTATGAATTTTAATGAAATTTTTAAGGTAATTTTCTTTTTAATATTTCATTCGATTTAAAGGGGTCACATTCTTGGACATATTTAAATTAGAACCAATAAATCCTTTTATTTTGGAATATTATTCTTAGGGTTCTTTAGTTTGCAGATCAGTGCAGGTTATTTCTATTGCAATTGGTGTAAATCAGTAGTCTGGGCAAACTTAACATTAAGAAAACACCACAAGTTTTATAATTTTTTAAATTATGTTTAAAATGCTTTAATTTTTTTAACACAAAATGCTAGAATTGTCTCCTTTGGAGGTGATCTACAATAAAATGTTGTTTGATTTCAGTTTGTTGAAATATTAATTGTTTAAAAATTACCTGCATTGATATAAAATTAAAATCAATAATAAAAAGTGGTTTGGAAAGGGAAAAGGGATTGCCTGGGGACTTCTATAATCAGACTTTTGAATCTAGCTTAATTCTCAATCGATATTGATTTTAAGTGTAGTATAAAACATAAAATCACTGTAATATAATGAAAACCCACAATTTTTGTAATCTAGATGGCTTTCATAATCATATTATAATGCGATATCTGCACAGCAACAAACCATGTATTCTACAATTGTACATTGGTAAAATCAGTTTAATGCAATTCTGAATATAAATAATAATTTAAAAAATTTTGAAATAAAGAGACAAAAGAATAAAAATTATTGATATTTAATGTGTGATGTAATATTTTACAATTTGATTTAAAAGTTAAACTTTTTATTATTAGAAGATAAAAAAGTGATGACAAAACTAAAAGTAAATACAATAGCTATTACTTAAAGGAATCAAAATTATTAAAGCCAGTAATTTAATGCTATCAAAATCATATGATCTTGACTTTATCAAATATCATGCTTTGCTTTTTATTTCATTTTTTATTCTTCTTAAAATTGCGCATATTTAAAGCATAAAGGTACCAGAAATAGTGAACAATGTGGCTTTCATTTTTCTAATCATATATTGCAATATTAGAAGCTTTTGCACACCATGGAATATAAATTGAGAGCTTCTTTAAAATTTTGGAAATAAAGATTTCTTTGATGAATTTCAATAATCATTTAGCACTTTTCAACAATGAAAAAGGAATATCTGACAGTAAAAATTAATGCAAAGTAAAGTTCACAGAAATATTCGGTAATGCATAACAAAAAGCATAGAATTCCACAGGTCAAAATCTTGCCTCGTAAGGGGAGCCTGAATTGCTCTTCAAAAAGAAAAAAATTCATAAAATAAATTGGAATTTTATTTCCTAATTATTACTTTTTTTACATGCAGTGTTTACTTCTACATTTATTTAAGTAGTTTATTATTGTATGGTATAGAATTAGTAATGAAATCTAATTTGATGCTAAAAATAGAAGTATCTAGATTAAAGCTAAAAAACAATTCTTGTTTGAAAAAGAATATATAGTATTAAAAATTATAGTACTGTAAAATTGTAGAAAAAAAATTTAATAAACATGCATGGCTTTTTTTTATCAATATTTATAAAACAATAACCATTTAAAAAATATATTTGGATATTGTTTCATTAACAAGACTTGTACACATTTCAGAAAACAGTTATTTGGAATCTCTCTCCATGTCAACAAAAGAAATCAGAACTAATGACAAAAAGCCCTGGAGATTTTTTTTTTTTTTTTGTTCAATTTGGTCTCAGAAACAAGTTAAGCAATAAAGAAAATTAACTAACATTTTCATTAAATGATATTTTGCATATAAAAAATTACATATAGTTAATGAAAAAAAAATGGTATAAAAAAAGTAAACATACCTCAATAAATAAAATCCAAACCGTTACTATCTTGCATCAAAGTTTCAAAATTCAAATAAATATCTATTTTGATGGTATTTCAGTGAACACTGTTTCAAGCAAAAAGGGAGCACTATCTTGTATTAATCTCTATAAACTTAACTGGAAACATGACCAGCTCATACAGAAGCACTATGAAGCATCATTAACTATTTCAGTGTATGAATAAAATTTACTAATTTATTTAATTTATGAAGTAATATTTAAATTCATCTTATGTTTACACTTTTAAACTGCAATTCTTTAAAAAAAATTTAAATGTTTAAAAAATTGCAAGGAATCAGAATGCAGTAGAAATTAGGTACAAAGTACTTCCCTGCTTCCCTGCATATAGCAATAAAATATTACTTCTTTTTAACTCTGGACCAATTACTACCAAGTAACGTGCACAGTAATTTGTTCTTTTCATTTTGTAAAACAATGGGAGTGCTGTCCAAAATATCAGTTCTGAGATGTAAAAAATCAAATTTAAAATGTTTTCTATGAAACAAAATTTTTCTCTAGAAGTGTAAAATTTCG
>JAPMOR010108879.1:105317-124256 GCA_026543865.1 Argiope aurantia | reverse complement strand
ATGGTATATCTCTTGGGCCTAATTTCAGGGGATTTTCGGGTCACGAAAGAGTCATTATTAGACTTAATTGTCTGATTTTCCTTAACAGAAAAAATCCCTTTTTTTGAATCCCTGCCTGAGGGTGACCCTTGAAAAAGTCTTCAGGCCGGATTCTTTTATTTCATATTTTTTATTGGATTTATTTGTTTTTCCTATTAACTTGATTTTTATACTTTATATATATATATATATATATAGAATAGTTAATAGTAAATAAAAATTAATTGAAAATATCAGTATACACCTAAAATATTTTTATAGATAAATATGGGAACAGTGTTCTTACAAATGTATATATTTTGACTTTACAATTCAATTGTATTTACACAATTTTTTAAAAATAAGATTAGATAGTAAGAAATAAAGTTTAAGAACTTTCAGTTTTAAATTTTAATAAAAATTAGTAATTGCTTCAGTTACGATTTTTTAAGAGCTACCTACATCAAGTTAAAAATGTAAATATTATTTTTATTTACTAACAAATTATTCAAAAAGAAAAAATCTAAGCTATATGCATGAAGAACATAAAGAAAATAATGCTTACAGTTCAGTAATATATGATTAGATGAAAGTAGTAATTGAGAAAATATGCTCCAATTTTAACAAATATGCTTAATGAGTTATATAATTCCTTTGGCATAAACAGCAGTGTGTTAACAGACTGATATATCAACTGTTACAAACAAGAATTAGTAACTGAGAAGGATCTGCATTCTTATCACTTAATGTAAATAGATTACGAACAAAAATTATCAATATTTAAAAATTATATATATTAGGAAGGGGGGGGGAAACTAAAGTAAGAGTAAAAATTGATAAAATACATAGCATGCATGCACAGTTACACAAATAGATAAAAGAATCATGAAGAATTTTGCTATAATATTAAAAAGATTTTAAATAAAGGTAATCAAAATTGAAGCTTTTTTTGGAGGAAATAAAATTAAAATCATCAAGTAATTTTCAAAAAGAATGGTGTTGAAGTTGATAAAATACCTTCTTCAGTTTAATTATGCTGAAAATGATCACCATCTTGGAATACTTCCATTGAAACAAAAAAGATAAAATTCCACAGAATTAAAAGTTCATTTTTTGGAACAATGTATGGTTTAAAAAAAGATATATGTCTCATAAAAAAAAGTGCAGCAAAACAAATCAGATGATAAGGAATGTTCAACAAAATTTAAGAGACTGCACATGTAAACAATCAAAATCGATGTTCCTTGGTGAAATAAAAAATTATCAAGTAATTTTCAAAATGCATGGTGTTGAAGTTGATGGAATACTTTCATCTGTTACTTCATATTGCAGATGCTCAACATCTTCAATACCAGTTTCATCTTCAGTATAATTAAAGTCTTCTTCAAATGCCTACATATACAAAGTAACATTTCAATTAACAGTTCAAATATAAAAATAAAATATGCACATACCTATAAAGAAAACAACAACAAAAAAAACAATATATTTAAACACAATAGAAAAAAAATTATTTACAGAAATTAAAAAATAAAAATTAGAACTTTCTAATTTCTCAAAAATGCAATGACATTTTTTAAAATCATGTCATACATATGTTTATTTAGTACTAGTCATTTTTAGAGATCAGTTAGTTTGCCACAGGCATAGGTTATATTTAGTTTCTGAAAAATTATTCAGATATAACTTCATATCCATAATTCTAAATAACTGTAATTCATTGCATATTTATTATTCTATTAATTGCATATGTGAACCTCTCTAATAGAGATTAGTCCCATGGCATCACAGTACAATTAAAAGCATAAATGTATGCATAATCTATCTTTAAAATTTTGAGGTATACTAGGAAAATTGGAACTCATAAACCTTCATCTTGTAAACTACACAAATATTAAATATAATTTTCCTTTTTTAGTTTTAAACAATGATAGAAAATAAAGCAATATGATATTTGATGAAACAACAAAAACTGTTTGAACTTCAGAACAACAATGTAATCTGCAGGAAATAAGAAGAAACGAATTGCCAAAATTCATGCAAAATTTATATGATTATTAAATTGCTACCATTAAAAAGATAATTTTTGGTATTTTTAAATGATGTAAAATTTATTTTTGTGCAATAATCTTTTTGGAAGCTATCATCTAAAAATTAATTTTAATAAAGGGTAATTATTAATTTATTAAAATAAAAAAAAATCACTATAAGTTGCTTGTACCTTCCAAAAAATATATTTGCTAAATTTTTAGCTATAGGGTCAACAGTCTAGTCTGTAGAGAGCAAACACACACACACATTCATCTTTATTATTAGTAGAGATAAGTCTATTAATAGAATAGAAAAAGTAGGAAAATGCAGCACAAACTTGTAAAAGATATTTTCACTAAAAAATAAGATTGCTAGTTTTTAAAATTTTAAATCAAATGACTGATTTAATATTTTGTACTTAAATGAACACTAAAAATTAAATTATATTTTCAAATGACCAAAAAAAAAAAACTGATTTACATTCTTTGTCAAAGTTTCTAAATGCCTTAAGAAGTGGAGACAAATTTCTATGAAGACAAAAGAAAGATCTCACAACTAATAAATTTGCAAAAAGCACTAATAATGAGAATGCTTTTTTTTAAAATTGGAAAATCTCTTTATATATGAATTTAAATATTTTTCATCTTCTCAGATAAAACAAAATATTTCTGGATAAATTATAACATTCATTCATTTATATAGTCATATGCAGACTGAAAAAAAAAAAAAAAAAAAACACCTTAAGTCTACACTTAGTCATTTAACTTTTTTGAACAGCAACATTTATAATCAAAAAATTAACATCTAAGTATAGTATAGAGGCCATGGTCTGTTTAATGAGACCATTTATCCCTACTTAAAAATCAGGAATTGATAATCCAATCTCAAAAATAATTAATTAGTTAATTAATGTGAGTAATTAATTATCTCATAACAAAACAGAAAATATTGTCTTAATTACAAGTAACTATTTCTGTTACTTGTAAAAAGTGATTAATATTCTTTACTCTCAATACATTTTAATACCCAAGAATTTAGTTTTTTCTCTATAACAAATTTTTTTTGTCCTTTTTACATTTAATTATTTTTTTTTCAAAGCAAAATGACTGTTAACAAATTTAGCAAGTACAGCAGATTTTCTGTAGAACTGAATCATGAGGCAAAATCTCACAAGATCCTCTTATTCTTTTCAGTATAAAAATAATGATAATAGATCATTTCTGATAACAATAGACATGCAATATTTGATGTATAAAAATTGATTTTCTTACCTCTAGTTGTTCACTTTGAACTCTTAGCAACTAAATAAGTGAGAAAAAAATAAATAATCATATACAAAATCTTATCAGAATGAAATTCATATAAAAATACAAAATAACTATTAATATTCTACATTTACAACTCAAAATAAAAAAAGATTGTTCAAATCGAATCAAATTACGCTCATAAAAACTAATTCCAGAAACAATCCAAGTATATACACACATGCACACACATCTCTAAAGAAACATGTAATGAAACATTATTGGAATGAATTAGAACTAAAGGAATACAAAAGGTATAATAAAATATATCTATAATTTCATCAAATTTAATTAACTAAATATGCAATACATTTAAAGAATGTTTTGCAAAAATGTTAGTGCAAAAATAAATATAAATTGATATTAAAACTTTCTTCAACAGGGCATAAAATAAAATTTTTAAAAAATCTACGAATTTGATTAGAGTATTGTATAACTAGTAGTATTCAAGGAAAGTTTCCTCGCTATTTTTTTACTTCAGCTTGATGACAGTGTATAACACAAATTTCTTTTTATCAATATAAAATCACTTTTATTCTTTTGAAAATTGATTTGTCTGAAATTCTTTTTAGGAAAGAAAGCTCGGGACAAGTTAAGTATCTTTCTCCTTCTCCCACTCCATGTGATATAGAAAGTCTAGAGATGGGAGTAGTGACTTGGGTACAATTTTATTATTCAAATACTATCTTAATAATAAGTAACTTCAAAAATACCTTCAAAATTAATCATTAATATAAATTAATTAAACAAGGGGAAAGAAAAAAGAAATTACTGGATATGACACAGTGATGGAACAAAGTAATTGTATAAAATAATGAATTGTGCCAAACATCAACAAAAAGAAGTAAACCAGTATCATTAATTGAACAATAAAATGAATAAATTTATACAAAAGCCTGCAAAGTAGTCGCAAACCAGATATTTGAGAGTGCATTGTATATATATATATAACAATTAAAGGCAATTATACTGTATTATGAATAATATAATTGTAACAGAGCTAGTAATTAAATAATAAAACCAGATATTTGATAATGTATTGTATATATATAACAATTAAAGGCAATGGTATATATTCTATTACGAATAATATAATTGTAACAGAGCTAGTAATTAAGCAATATATTTATACATATTATGAATATATTACTCAATAGTTATTTAATGAAATAATAAAAAAATAAAAGAATTTTAATACAGTGGATGACTGATTAATGAAAATAATTTTTAAAAAACATTTCTTATGACACCACCTATTTGCAATATGATTTTTAATTTATTATTATTTGCTCTAAAAGTCTAAATACATATAATTTTTTAAAAAAAATTTCCAATTATTTTTTCCAAAATAATAATAATAATAATTCAGAATCAATAAATAAAAGTTTCTACTTTTGATATCATTTTTATATACAATATTAACAACATGCCAGTGATTATTACCAACAAAGTTTGACACTTTATGTCAAAAACCATGTTTATTGTAATAATTAATTACCAAGGATATCTTGTTAATCTATTGACATTCTAAAATCTGCATGTCATGCAAACTTTAGAATTTCAGTTGGCACTGACATGCGGTTAATCACAAGTACTTTTTGTTTATTTTTTATTTACTTGCTTACTTCGCTGCAGTTCATGATTACAGTAAACTTTCACTTTTTTTTTAATCAATTTATCTAACTCCAATAAAATATAACAATAAGATACTATTCTCCTAATGTTATACAACACAGCATTTTGTGTTTCTTTTATGAGAATTTCAATAATCCAAACATATATTCATTAAACGAACATTTTTTTCTTTCTTTATTAACTTTAGCTACTGAATTCAAAGATTTAAAATAACAATTATATTCATAAAAAAGTATTACCGGCACTTCTGGCAGTTTTGGAGGATTTTTTGGATCAAATCGTCTATGCTTTTTAAGTAAGTGTTTTGTTAAATTTGTGACAGTTGTTCTATAGGATAATTTTCCTTGACAGATATTACAGGCAGCATAAGTGGAAGTTACTGGAGTAAAGTATTGCCAAATCGGTGAACGTTTCCTCTTATTTTGAACTGATTTATTTTGGGTATCTGACTCAGAATCATCTAAAATAATCAAAACAACAATAATAATTACAAAATGAACATAAAACATATCTTTATACAATTAAAAAAAATGTTGCAAGCAATGAAGTAGACTAAATAAAACAAATATATCTACAAATTTAGTAAAAGCATTTTCTACTGCAAAATTTTTTACAAACTATGTCACTTCTGTCTGCATTTATTTATGAGATATTCTTCAACCTATAACTCATAGTATTAAAATGTTAATTAATTGGTTTATCTAAATTTTAAGAGTTTTATAAAAATTTTTTAAGTAAACGCTTTGTTAAATTAATGATAGTTGTTTTACAGGGAAAACGTTCTCTTACAGATTCTATAGATTGCATGAACAGGATGCATTGGAAGTAGATGGATGTAGATTGGAAGCAGTACTTCCAGATTTCAGAATACATTTCTCTTCACGATATCTCAAATTTATTTTGTATATTTGGCTCTGAATTGTTCTGAAACAATCACTAAAATAGAATTATCACAAAAAGGAAATAGGGCATTTCTTATACAATTAAAAATATTTTAAATAATGGAAAGGCTGTATTAAGTAAATATAATTATTTAACTAACTACTACTTAACTAATACAAAATTTCATGTAAATAAATTATGATGTCATGCTGTATATTTCTAAAGTGCAAAACATGTACATAAAAAATTGCTGTATTTTTCCAAAAATCTATAGGAAATAATCAAATGCCTAAGAAGTAATTCTACGTTTAATAAAATAATTATATTATACACTATTCAATAACTAATCATCTTTGGTAACTAGCAGTCTGAAATTATTATGAGTAAAAAGTTACCATAAAATCGTCTATGTAATAATTGATCTTAATGGCATCCTCCCCTCTAGCAAGGTATTTTTAAATTTCAAATTGAAAATCTGAATTATTTTAAAAGCCTTGCACTATCCTTGTTCATTGTGCCATGTAATTGCTCATTTCTTTCAATCCATCATCTCACCAAAAATTTGAAATGAGAAATGACTAAATTTCAAAATAATATAAATTTTGCCAAACTGAAACATGCCCATAAAATATATAAGATAATAAGAGAAATTATTCAACATCAGAATTGAATCATTCATAATCATAATTTTATATATATAATCTTTACTTATAATAAAGATAAATGTGTGTGTTGACACTCTACAAGCTAGACTGTTTGATTTAAAGTTACCAAACTTGGTACATATATACTTTAGAAAGTGGATATGTGCACTTTAAAGTGATGTTTTTTTTTTAAATTTTAATTAAAAACTAAGGGGAATTTTGGTATTTTTCAATGATTATGATTGAAAATATTGTAATACAAAAATGGTTTTTACATAATCTTAATATTAAAATACTTTTTTCAATTATATTAAACTTTTGACATATAAATTATTTCTTTCTAAATTTACTCATTTTTAAAAACTATTTTAAACATGTTTTCCAACAAGAATACAAAGGTACACAAGAATTTTGATTGGATATAAAATATATCATGAACAATAATAATAATAAAAAAACACACCATAATTCTGGAAAATTATTAATAAAAATCACCATTAAAGTACAATTTTTTTATCAATCAAAATCATCATCAATAATATTACAAAAATAATGGAACCTATAAAGTAATGAAATTAAACTGCTGAGATTTCAGAAAAGTTAGGAAAATATTTAATTCTGAGATGAATCTGTAAAACACATAAATTTATATTTAAAATATACTTATAATATGAAGAAGAAAGCCAAAACTTCTCTGTTTTTTTAGATTAGAAATTAGGTTACTAAATAGCAGAAAACACTGTAACCTAATAGAAATAGCAGAGTTTATCCATTTTTAAAAAAATTTGTTTTAAACGAGCTGACAGAAAATAAGGGAAATGCATAGTAAAATGGACAGTAAGTTTAATTCCTATGCCATGGCCAGGAACACTAAGTAGAGTATGCATAAAACTGGAAACAAATTATATAACAACTCAAAAAAATGTTATAAAAAAACATGAAAATATTTCAGATTTAAGTTTATTAAAAGTTATTTAAGTTTATTCAAAATTTAAGAAATGCCCAAATGAAAAGGTTATTGTGATTCTGGCAATTAAAATTTATGATGAATTTTTGAGATTTTTACATAAAGTATAGGTGGCATTTTGCTGCTGAGGGAACAAAAATAAAACATAAAATATTAAGTCACAAATTTATTTTTCTAAATACGCAAAATGTAATGTTATCCAATTTTTATTAATAAAAGCTATTACTAGTATTGACCCATATAGATAAATAAAAACTGTTTGCCATATAATGTAGTTATTTTAATCATGAATACGTGAACATATTCATGATTACATATCATGCTATGAAAAAGATAATCAGACTAAATCCTTAATACAAAAATCATTGCTGCATTAGAAAACATAATAAATTTGTGCTATACACTCAGTTCAATGTACAATCAACTCTAAATGACAATTTCACTAATAGCTCACAAAGACAAAAATTAAAATCTTTTGATGTTATATTCCATGGGAAAGAGCCATTACAGTCTTTTCTTTATTTGAGCATATTTTTTAAAAAAATAAGAATTGGAGTTAAAACCATATCAAGCTGGAAAGTTCAAGTATTACTGGTTTAATCATACCAAGATAGTTGAATTTTATTGGGTAAATGTCATTGTTTAAAGTAACATCACACTATCTGGGATGAACATCAAACTATTTCGCTAGAAAGAATATTTTACAGTGAGCTCTGCTAGATGCTGATCAGATAACAAATTAGTGATCTCAGAGCTTGGTGGCAAAATAGATAATACTGGAATCTTTTAGAATTTTGGTAGAGCCAATAGGGACTAAGATATGCCTGATTGTTCCAGAACCTTCTCTGCCCAGCTACGGGAACTATGAAAGGTCAACAGTCTAAGCTGAAGAGAGTCGTTGAAAGATTTACAGTTGCATAGAGAGTTAAAGTCGAATAGTTGTATCAGTCCAGCGAAGTGCAGGCGTTAAGTGGAGCTCAAGCGATTGCTGAATTGAGCTGCGTGCCAAGTCCTGGAAATTATTGTAGAAGCAACGTCAAGTCATGTAGTAGTGAGTCGGTAGTTAGATACAGCTAAAGTGTGGAGACAGTGGTGAATTGCAGGCATTTGGAGAGATCATAGAGAGTAGCTAAGAGGCATTTGGAGAGACCATAGAGAGTAGTTAAGAAGATCCCTTCCTCCTACTGAATTTTGTCTAGCCGCTTTGCGTGCTGTGGTTGTTATTACTACCGATTACTATTTGTGGGTTACTGTTTGTTGTAGTGCGCCTCTGTGTGTTGCTTGTGTATAGCTTGGCTGTGCATTTGTTGTCTGCATATTCTTGTCTTTGTGTTAATAACGGTCATCATTTTGTTACTAAGACCTGTTGATTGTGTTTCTTCATCGACTAACAAATCGAAGGAATCCTGAATTCATAACAATATTATTTTGGTTATAATAACGTATTTGTCATGTTTTGTATCTGTTGCAAATATTAGAAAAAATTCAAGGTAAAAATTTTAGGAATAATTGTAATAGGACCTTACCTGATTTTTCATTATATATAGGTTTTGCTGTTACTCTTGATGACTGTAAAAGAAAATTTTATTTTCATACAAATAGAGATCAAGTCAAATACAAACTTTTATTCAATACATAATACAACAAAAAAAGTTTTTTCAAAATTTTAGAATTCTAATCTCATTAAAAATGAACTACATGAACTATCCCTCCTCCCTCATTCTTTATTAAGATTATTCTTCTTATCAATCATAGTTTTTTTTATTTAATTCATATTAATGACAAGCATATTAAATAAAATTCCCATTGTATGAAAATTTTAGTAAATTGCAGATTGTATTCTTTGATATTCCATAAAAATTTTTATAGAAACATAAATATAGGCAAGCAAAACAGATAACTTTATTAGACATAAAAGATAGCAAATATTTTAAGAGTAAATCCTACAGCAGTGTAGTTAGGGTAGAGCAGGAGGGAAAATGTCCCCATAAAATTGTGGAATAAATTAGTTGCATTAAGCAATAAAAAAAATTACTTTTTTTTCAATTCTTATTAATTATAACTAAAATAAAACTTAAAAAAAATTCTCCCATTTTCATAGCTAGAAAATTCCCAAATTTAATTAATTATTTGAATTCTACATGCAACCATTAGCATTTTATGAATTTGAACTTGACATGAATGTTTAAAAATATTTTTTAGCTAAAAAGCAAAGATAAATATATACATTATCATAATATAAATGCATAATATAAATACCAGTATAATTTGATAAATATATATTCAACTTAAAAGCACATTTAATATGAATAAAAACTAATAGTCATATATCTATTCATTACACATTTTTATCAGGTAGCAAGAAACAAAACTTATTAGTATTTTGAAATGGTTAAAAAATTGTTTAAAATCACTGTGTACTAAATTGGAGAACTGGGATAAATTCCATTAATAACAAAAATGCTACGTACAGAAATTAAAAGCAAGGGTGGAAAAAGCAACGGTTGAACCAGAGTTTAACCCCCTTCTTCGCCAAGCTGCGATAACATCCCAAAACTGACAACTTCCTGACTGGCAAACCTATTATCTTTCGCCTTTATTATGCGCTATGACTGGACATCTGCTCCTTTGCTTTTGAACATTTCGCAAAACACAGCGCAAGACCTTTGTTCACGAGTTGGCGATTTTTGAAAATTGCACCAAGCAGGGGTTTAAACTCCGGTCGTACTAAAGCAACTTTTAGTGCAATTAGAGATCGTGCGAGATAACTAATTAAATGGACTAGAAGATGTACCCTTTTAGACAGATTGTTATTGCTAACAATATCTCAGATAGGACAATTACAGATTAACAAGGAAATTGGTAGTAAAATATTTCATAAAAACTGGCTTGTCACAGATTAATTAATGAAAGTTAAAGTAGAAAATCTCATATACATTGGTTTGTCACAAATTAAAAAGAAAGTCGTAGAAAATCTCATGTGCATTTGTAGGGTGCATTAGTAATAAAAAAATTATTATATATAGTACACTTTAGAAGAAAATATATAAATTAATATTAAAAAGAATGCTTCTTTAATGGATAATTTTGTCCATTCATAATATTTATGATGAAATAAATAAAAAATAATTTTGAAAATTAGTTTTGATGAAAGTTTATGAAAATTTAGTTAGTGATCCACTGAGAGAAAGAAAGTACACGTGACAAGGCTTGGAGCATAAAAAGCTGAATCTCATAAAATAATGAAATAATAAATTAATCTATCAAATAGAAAATAACCAGAAGTAAAAATAAGTATGATTAATTGAATAATAATATGAACAAATTTATACAAAAGAAGATTAATGAATTTCAAACGGTGAAATTAATCCTGAAATTTGCATTTCAGTGAAAATAAAATACAAAATAACAATAATACTGGAAGAAAATTTTAGCAGATTCCAGTTAATTATTTTTTGCTAAGATCTAACATAAAAAAATGCAAATAAATTATGAAGTTTATAATCCCATACTACTTAGCTGAATTAAAGCCCAACATTAAAATCAAATTGAACATATGATGATTTACTAACATGTAACATTCATTGTCAAATAAAAATAATAATAAAAAAAAAGGATGAAGAGAAAAAAACAAATAACTATAGGAATGTCCATGAACAAACACACACAAAAAGATACCAAAACTGATATTGCCGTCATTTCTAATTTAAAGAGATGTTTTCAATACTTTCTGCGGATGAAATAATTTTTTTTATTTTAAGCTCTAATCAAAACAATCAAGAAAGAAACCTAAACTTTTTTTTATCTATTATATTAGCATTTATGAGATCTTAAGCGAATAATTATTTAAATACTATAGAGTAATTCACATTGAATGATTCCTTGAATGATCGAAAACTTTTCAACAATTACATCATCTCACTCAACTCCAGAACAGATAATTTCATAAAAACTTTGAATTTTTTTCATGTACAGAAGTTTCACCCCTAATTCTTTGTTTCATTTTCTTAAAAAATGCAGAATTTTAATCTCATAATCTTCATTTAATTTCAGAGTAATATTTTTTGGATTTTTTTCAAAATTTCAAAATTTATTTATTATTCAGCATAAAAAGCAAATATTATAATAAGGACATTACCCACGTTTTTTTTTATACTTCCAATGACTGTGGCATTGGAAGTATAAAATTATTATTTTTCAATAATTATATCTAATGAGTAATTATTTTTTTTAAAAAAATTAATCTAATGGGAAAATGTTTCTGAATTTTTGAAATATATTTTTAATAACAATCTCAAAAGTTCCAATGAAAGATTATCCTAGTAAAGCCTTAAATTCAATGTTAAAATAAAAAGAATACTGCATAATAAACATCAAATATGAATGACTTTCCTTTCCTGAAAAACATTATAATATATTTTTTTTTAAATTTTCAAATCATCAAAGTTTTTAATGAATTTCTGCTAAACTTGCTTAAGCAAATGCGTGAGATATTTGTACTTTAAACCGCTGAAAAAAAAAGAAGAAGAAAAAGCTTAAATGGAAAATTCAAATAGTTATCTGTGTGAAAATTTTGATATATTAGAAAAATATCAGACAAATACACATTCAATTATCTCATTAGAAGCACAATAAATTTGCTAAGGTGCTCTGACATGGATATTCATGATAGATCCTGTGAAATAATCACACATAATGTATATTTTAATTTGTTAATCATTACACTTTAAAATCTAATTTTGAAATCTTTATGCATTTTACTCACATTTGTGTTAATACATGTTTTAGAAATGTCTACAGTAATTAATTTTTATAAAAGTTCAATTATTCTTTTGTATTATTATTTTCTTTTTGAATTATATATTGATTGGATGATAAGCCATAATAGTTCAGAACTTTTTTTAAAGTATAATTATTTAAATTCAATTATCCCTACTATGACATCAAATATTTTAAGGAAGGCACAGGGGTATGAGGATTGCAATTTAAAAAAGGAAGGGAGGATGAACTGTTTTGATATTTACTTTGGGTACTAGTTTATGTAAGTACACCTCTGGAGCCATAATGTATTTCTTAAAAAGAAAAGAAATCTTACAGTATGGAATAGCCATTTCAGAAAAGATGAAAGAAACGTCTATTTGATAATGTGATGAAGTAGTTTAAATTTGAAAAAGCATTACATTTTCTATAACCAGAAGGAAAGGAATTGTTATAAGCATCAGTTTCAAGAAATTTACATTTTTATAAAATAATTTATTAAAATAATAACACTGATCCAAGTCACAATGCATTTCAATTAAGCATAATCAAGTATATATTTATATAAATAAAACTAAGAAGCTTAAATATTTATGAACTATAGAAATCAAAACTAAGAATAGATTTTCATCACAAATATTATGAAACATAATGAAGCTTTCATGACAACCGATACTTTTTATTAATGAAAAAAGAAAATATCTATACCCTAAGCAACATTGAGTATATCAACAAGTATAATATAATCTTAAAAATTTATATAACTGAATAAAATTTGTTGCAAGTTTCAAACAAAGGAAGAATATTTTATTTTATATTTTGAAAAGAGCTTTATGATATACGGTAGAGAACCTAAAGTACAAAATTAAATCTTAGGATAATAAAATATAATCAAAATATTTGTATATTAAAATTAATTATTTGAAATAAAAAGAAAAAAGGAATAATACCTTTATTGGTACAAAATTGCACTTTAATTCCTTAAGAGGTTGCATACCACATTCTGTAGATGCATCTTTCTGCTGAGTAGTTTGAACATATGTACCATTTAAGTCGCTTTCAATTGATGATTCTCTGGGAGATTTACTCAGACTTCGTGCATCTGTTATTTGAGGATCAAATTCTGTTTGCGTAGCTTCAGATAAAGTTTCAGTCAATGCAGATATTTCAGACTGTTCAAATCTGCAAGATGAATAAATGTTTTCTTTCTTTGGAACGATTTCATTAATTAAAATATCAGAGTCAGTCGACAGTCTTCGCTGACGTTTTTTCTTAGGTGAAGATCCATTTAAATTGGGAGTTTTTAAGCAAGGATGCGAGTTTAATTCATTGTCAACTTTTTTACTGTTCAGATTTTCTTCACACAATTTTTTTAATTCATTCATTTCAAAGGTGATAGCAATCTGCAATAGTTTTTTTAAATCATTTCTTGGAACATCAATTCTTCCTTTGTACAAAAAGTCAATAATTATTCTTAAAGTGTCATACTTAGTTTCAGTCAAAATAATAATTGGATGTTTTGCTGGATTTGCAAGCAATAGACGACGTAGTAAATTGCTCCCAGCTGACAATATGATTTTGTGAGCTTTTACATTGTGTCCCTCACAAACAAGAGTGACGTCAACAAAACTATCTACATCTTTAAAGTGATCTAATGAATTTATCAGACTGGAGCTGAAGTTATTCGAATTTAATGAAATATTATCCATGGATACTCAGTAGAAGATGGTACAAACCTAAAATTAATATAAGATAAGCATGTTAGACTGTTAAAAAAATTAACTTCTTAGTGAATCTTAAAATCCTATAAGTTACATCTACAGTATTGATGCCTTTCATAGGTATCATTTAAATAGTACATACATAATTATTCATTAAAAATAAAAATGAGCAATATATATATATATATATAATGAATTTTCATCTAAAAGAAGTTGTTTTCATGGTTATAAAAATCTATTTATTACCAGATGAATTGTTTAGTAGTTCAATCTGTTATTGAAAACAGGAATATTTTAAGGTGTAGATCTCTATTGTAAACAGTCCCCATTTCTAACCAATCTATACCCAAATTTATAAATTCCTAAGAACATTAAAAAAATCTTACTTATAAATTTTATATTTTAGAAGCAGAATACAAAATAAACAAAATATATTCTTAAAAAAAAGAAAAGAAACAAAATATTTCATTAGACCAATAAATTTCAAATTTTTAATCTTACCTTCTTAATACAATTTTTCATACCTTAAAATATCCAGCAATTTTTTTCTAAAAGATTTAATCCAAAAACATTGTTTATATCATTTTAAAACATTATTTGAAAATAATAACAACATAAATAAATAAAACTCCCTTCAGTGAATGGTTAATTTTAACCTCCTTTAAATATCTTGTATAAAATCACATATAATAAATCCTCAGCAAGCACAGATTTACAGACAATTCTGTCAACTGATTTTGTACATTTTCATTATCGTCTTTTCAATATAATTTGTCCAATTCCAGCATTTCATTAATGTAATGTATGTTTACTATCTTCAACTCTGATCAGAAGTTGTATACAATTAAAGGAGATTTCCAAATATTGATAGTTTTAATTTATGAGCTTGTTTCTTTAAAATTTAGAAATAGCAATCATTTTAATGCAAATGCAAAAATATGCTATACTGGAAAAACTGCTAGTAAACATTTTACCTTAATCATATTACACATGCTTCATAACAAGCTCTGTAACATGTCAAATAATTTCAAATATCATATTCTTTCTGACTTAAAAATATTAAATATCATTCAAAAATAATATATAATAGTACATGTTAATGAGACATTCATCTCTTTTTTTTACTTGTGCATTAACCATATAATATTTAAAAACTTTTGATTTAACTACATGACATTGGCAAATTTTAGGCGTATGTGCATCTCTTATCTTTGGTGATTGTTGTTAGGAATAAACAATAATTGGCAATTAATCACTGACATTTGATTAATACACAAGTACCAAATTTTCATTCAATCAATGTGTATACATATGTTTTAATCATTATTAAAATGATCAATCATAAATAGATAATAGTCATTAAGGGTGGGAGAAAATATAAAATCTAATAAAAAATTTATGGATATTTCGGAATTGATTATATTTGTTATTAATTAAACTGTAATCAAATTAAATTTTACTTTTTAAAATGTAAGTTCATAAAAGTGAAAGACAATACACTTTTTATGCAAAAAAGATTACAAAATACTGACTGATCTTGACTTAAAAGTTTAGTTTTTGAATTTTCCACATTTTTAATAAATGAACATCATCTAGAAGAAACTTAAAAAATATTTGGGAATGTTTGTTCTCTATTACAGTACAACAAACCAAAGACTAATTAATAGTACATTTTTCTCATTTTAAACTATGTATGAAAAAAGGCTAGGTAAAATGAAAATATAGCAGATAGCATAAGGTAAGATGCTAAATGAAAGGTAATTCATACAATACAATGTGAAGTTACACTTCAGATAACATTTATATTATCATGCGAATGCAAAATCACAAAAATGGCTCAAGTATCATTAGTAGAAAACATCATTTTAATAACTCTAGGGGCATGAAATAGTCATGAAATTCAAAGTAAAAAAGGATTAAGATTATTGTCTAAGAATCGTTAAACCGATATCTTTTTCATTAAAGACGATAGTAATCCATAAAATGAATAAACAGGGACGCTGCTATGAAAGACAATCTATTTCAAACACTGATTTCTAAACATTTTTTTAAGATAAGGGCCTCAATTTTAATCTTACTGTGTTTACATTTTAATTCATAAATGAATTCAAGGCAAGAAATCCAAAATTTGCGTACTTTATTCTTGAAAACTGAGATCAACAGATTTCTTAAATAAATGCAGAATTCAAATTTATTTAATCATTAAATAGCAGACTAACAGGTATTTTATAAGCTACATAAATCAATTGCAAAATTTAAAATAAAAAAAATCGCTACCTTCAAAATTGGCTTTAGAATGAAACAAAATAAGTTGAACGGCAGTCGCAAAGATAATTGACTATTACTTCGTAGATATCGTCAAGCTCTCATGTTCTCCTCACAATTATTGGTTCCTTATTAGCCAATCATTGCAAGGTTGGATTGAATCTGGCGAAATTCTGTTTAGTAGTTTTGAAGTTCATAAAAAATATCTATCGCCAATTAGCAAACAATACTAATACTAATTCTAAGTGATAACGAAAAAGATTTGGTAATCGAGAACAAATTAATATACGCTAAGATGATTATGCCACCCGTATATGCTCACGGTTTATCACGAAGAGCCGTGCGACAGTTAGCAATACAAAATGTAAACAAACTTGCAGCACCCGAATGTCATTTATCGTATAACGGTGGATTTTTTAAAGTTGTTTTTTCTGAAATGTCTTTATTTTTAAAACGGCACAAATTAACTTATATTCTCCAGAACCCAAACCTGACATGTTTCGACGTCTTCCCCTCAACCCTTTCTGTAGCTGAAATAATTTCTCAGTTATTTTAATTCTATAGTGTAATCAAAAAAATTATTTTATTTATTATGTATTGAAATATGCAGGATTAACTGTAAAAGGAGTGTAATTAGGCATTTAAAATACTTATAATTTTGTAGTGTAATATTAAAATTTGGGGCATTAAACAATTTTAGTACTCGAGTTGCTACCACCTTTTTTATAGGTAATTCTTTTCCAGGTATTATATTTTCATTGAGCACTATACGTGCTCCATGATGGCTGAGGAGAAAAATAACTAAGTTTTTCTTCTAATTTATTTCTTATTGCAAGTGTGAAACATAAATATTAATCTTATTACATGAGGCAGTATCATTTTAATTATAAAAGTCATTCTAGGCTGTTATTTTTTATAGACCCGTACTTTTTATAGATATACCCATAAAAACTTATACATCAGATTTAGAAATTTCTTTTCTGCATGTATCCTTAATGGAGATTGTATAGAAAATATATCTTTTTTCAGATAACTTCTGCAGATGTCTGGCTGTAATGAAAATATTTTTACAAAGCAAGCAGAAATTTATGTTCTTTTTATTTGCTACTTATAGAAAATTTACCATTGATATGACTTAAGCACATTTTTTTACAGAAAACTAATTTGAAATATAGAACATGGAGGTTTCTTTTAAATCAAATGAAACACAGATTAATATTAGCTTGCCTGTTGAAGAACATAAAAAAGATAGAAATTTTATAGTTCAAATATGCATGACCAGGGGAAATTTCAAGTGTGAAATCTGTGGTAAAACATTTTCTAAGAAAGATACTTTGAATAACCATTACCTAACTCATACAAATGAAAAACCCTACTCTTGTGATATATGTGGAAAAGAATTTTCTCAGAAGGGTCATTTACAGAGACATTTTAATATTCATACTAATGAAAAACCTTATTCTTGCAGTGTATGCGGAAATTTTTTTTTTCATGTAAATCATATTTAAAAAGCCATTTTCGTACTCATACAAAAGAAAAGCCATATTCTTGTGATGTATGTAATAGAGAATTTTCTCTGAAAGGTAATTTAGTTCTTCATTTCCGAACTCGTACTAATGAAAAACAATTTTCTTGTAATATATGCAATAAGGAATTTTTTCAGAAATGCCATTTAAATGTACATTATCAAACACATACAAACATAAAACCTTATTCCCGTGATGTATGCAAAAGAGAATTTTGTTGCAAGAGTGATTTAAATAGGCATTTTCATAGCCACACAAATTAAAAATAATATTCTTGCGATATGTGTGGTAAAGAATTTTTAGAAAAACGTTATTTAAGTAATCATTATCGTACTCATGCAAGTGAAAAACCATTTTCTTGTGACGTATGCAATAAAGAGTTTTCTCAGAAAATTCGTTTAAATGTGCATTATTGAATTCATAAAAATGAAAAATCTTTTTCTTGTGATGTATGCAAAAAAAGAATTTTGTCGAGAATATGATTTAAAGAGGCATATTCGTATTCACTCAAATGAAAAATCCTATTCTCGTGTCATGTGTGGTAAAGAATTTTCTGTGAAAGGTTATTTAAATAAACATTATCTTACTCATACAAGTGAGAAACCATTTTCTTGTGATATATGTAGTAAAGAATTTTCCCAAAAATGCCATTTAAATGAGCATTATCGAATTCACACAAATGAAAAACTGTATTCTTGTGATTTATGCAAAAAAGGATTTTGTCAGAAAGGTGATTTGAAAAGATATTTTCATATCCATACTAATGAAAAACCATTTTCTTGTAATTTATGTGGGGAAGAATATACTGAAAAACACTATTTAAATAAACACTGTCATATTCATACAAGTGAAAAACTTCTAAGGAAATGCAATGTGTTTAAAGTAATATTTCATTTTCACAAAATTGGGGGGAAAAAATTCTTACTATATCTTATTACTTACTATAGGTAAAAGATTCTGTCTAGATTCTTATTTCTGTCTTTAAAAAAATGTATTTAATGATAATAATACATATGATGTAGCATTTCTTTCTTAAATAATTTCTCTTGTGATGTATGTGGGAAAGAATTTTCTTTGAAATTTCTTGAAAGGTTTTCTTACAGATGTAAAGAAAGAGATATTTTGTTTGAGATATGAGTGCTAAGGAATTTTTGAAAAGAAAGATTCTTGAGTATGACCTTTCTATAT
>JAPMOR010108879.1:50617-104917 GCA_026543865.1 Argiope aurantia | reverse complement strand
ATAAAAAAACATTTCAATATGCGACATCTATGTTGTGTGGATAAGACACCTTATATTTACCTTACATTTTGGAATAAATTTGTGTAAAATTTTAAATAATAAAATTTTAATAATTCAGATATATGCCATTAAATATCTAAAAAATATTTCATTTGGGTATTTTCCCATTATGCCTTTATTTGATGTCATATTGAATAATATTGTATGTCGCAGAAATTTATTTAAATTTTTATGAATTTAATCTTCAAGGGCTGCACCTTTTTGAATGAGTAATCAGTCTCTGTTTTAGATTGGAAAGATCATTAGTTTAACCTGATCTTTCGCTTTTGTGGCGTGAGTTAGAACATACTTCTCTATTTACTGGAATTTGACTTAAATTGTTATTGTGGTTAATTGAAATTTACGAAGATAATGGGGGTTTTCCCCCTTCTTTTAAAGACTTGTAACATTATTTCCCAAGATCAATATATCTGTAATGAGCCGATATTTATTTATGTATCCCCAGTTTGTAGAAAGTTTTTATATAATTCATAGAAACTATTCTCAATTTTAGGCTGTGATATTGCAATTATTTCTTTTGTGAAAGTGATTGAGTTATTGTAGTCCATATCATCTTACAATAGCTGTAAGGAATTGTATGAATGATGATTTATTCTAATATCTGTATATGATTATTACCGTACCAAGAACTTATTATATGTACAGTTGGTTGAGATTATAAAAATAAAGTTTTGATATTTTACAAATCATATATTATCTTACCCATGGATAAAAGAAATTATCTATAAATAAGGTAATATAGTAAACTTTAAAAAACATTTATATATGTATTATAATTTGTTATCAATAAATAAAGTTTATGATGAAATTCAGAGTATCTTGAATGCCCAATATCATATAGTTTATATTCCGTAAAACAATGTTTATACATCATTTATATTTATATGAAATCACAATCTCTATTCATTTATAACCACTAGAATGACAGAATATGAGGAGTATTTTTCACACCTATCCCCCAGCTCTGATGAATAATAAATATGAACATAAAAAAATGTATGTAGAAGATAAAAGGTTCATACATTTGTTATATTGGGGATCTGGTTTCCTATGCCTTCTTTGAAAAAAGTTACTAGCAGCAATGCAGAAGCTTCCTCTTCACTTGTCTGAAATCTCTGCTAAGGAAAGAATTTAGAGCATGGAAGTCTAATTATCCTCCAAAGTCATAATTTTAACATGCTGGTTAGCTAACTAGCTAACTGATTGCCTGGAAATCCAGTGCCTTACATTTTTTCTAAATGAATTGATTGATTTCTTTATCCTGATCTTATATTGTGTGCCCTTGCCCCCCCCCCCCTTTATGGAGGAGGCTGCATACAGATAAGTGATTTTTATCTCTTACCTGAATTAAAGAACTGGCTAGGATTCAAAACAGTAATTCCAGACTAATGAGAGCTTCAAAAAAAAGTTTTAAAACATTTAACAGTTTTGATAACAACATTTTTTTTTTAAGAACGAGGAGGAGGTGATATAGAAACAAGATCCTCCAAATGATAAATGCTTGAATCTTAATGATGATTATATCAAACAATCATGATTGAACATAACTTTGGTAACAAATTCATATTATTTCTTTACACTTGTCTTTCTTAGGACCTGTCAGAACTTGAAAAGAAAGCAGCCCTCTCACTATCATTTATACAATACAAAGCTTCAGTTTTACATCAATTTTTTTTCCATTCTTTTTCCACTCTACTCATTATTTCTCATTTCCTATTCATTCAATTGAATAATTAATGAGACAGATTGTCTGGTGCTAATTTAAATGCTAATGAAGAAAAATGACAAAAGTTATTCTACAATCTTTCATAGGACACTATTGAAAAACTTCAAACTTATTTAAATCACCATGAGAAAACATTCAATGGATTTAATTTTATTCATAATGTTTACAAACAAACAGCACATCAGACAAGTATTAAAGATAAAAAAATTAGGATGATACTGAAATAAACTACATAGCTATTGAACCTTTTAAATAATAAGTAATACAGCATTTGTTTGTAATTTTTTAAAATTATAAATTACATTAAATATTTAGATATTATTTCAGCGCATACGTTTCACTTTAAAAAAATTGTTTTAGTCATATTAATGCGGATGGCATGATTAGTATTTAAAACAAATTTCTCATGACTGTGATTTTAAAAAAATATATAGATTTCAAAAAATACATTATAAATCTTATGGATTAAATTTTAAAACAAAATTTTATATATACATATATATTTAGTAAGATTAACGGATTTTCACAAGAGGGAATTGTGAGTAACAGCCTTCTAATATTTACCTACAAAATCACGGTAAAGAATATTTTAATTTATTTCATGTTTTATGTCTGAATACGTTGAAGAGTTAATACTTTTTGAAATAGGACTATATTTCAAATCTTAAATTAATTTTTATCCTAATTATTGTAATAGAACAAATTATTTTTATATAGATTTTCTTGAGATTAAAATATTGAATAATGAAATCAGTACAAAGATTTATATCAAAGGAGATGCATTTAATTTTATTATCAATAGATTACTCACGGAAAAAATTATCTTCAAATTTCTTTTAATATATATTCAGCTACATCCATGGAAATAATATTTTATCATCTGTAATGCAGAAAAATTAAATTTTATTAATCGAAAAATTTAATTTTAAAATATAGATGCACTTTGTATTTCTTGTTCTAATACAAATAAATAATAATAAAAAAATACTTACTCTCACTCAGATTACTGTCTTTATTTTTGCTGTTGTTGTTATCATTTTATTTGTGTGAGTGTTTGTTTTTAAGTCTGTATTTTGTACTTAGTATTTTTAATTATTTGCATTTCATTTAGTTCATTTATTTGTATTTCAATTATTTGTATTTCATTTATCTCTTTCCTAATGTAGATTCCACCCATTATCATGTTTGCGATACAGTGCCTGTTTTATATAATTTGCCTTGATGTATTCTAATTTATATATATATATATATATAGTTTTCACTTTCTGGTGTATGAACTAATGACATACGAATAAAAAATATTGTAATTGCCAAAGAATTGGAATTCGAGATTTTGACTAATCCCCATGCTTCAAACTTTCAGGAGTGAAAACATATTTTTGCAATTATGCATATCTGCGGACATGACTTTTTGAGCAGGTTAGATAATATGTGATCTTTACATCAAATTTGCAGATTTTAATCAAATTCTGTACTAAATCTATTTAGAGGAAGTCTGTTTGAATATAAATTAACATGACAACTAAAAAACAAAGAAAGCTAGATACATCAAATTTAGTACGACATTTTATCGTCTATAGTGTAGATAGATCAGTATCAAATTTAGAACCTAGAATCTCTGCCTAGTTCACTGTCTGCTGATTTGTACTTTCACACACATGTTAATTCGATTACTCAAAAGCGCAATGAAATTTGGTGTGTTATCGTGTCTGTAACTACAATTGTGGTGTTGTCTCAAATTTTGATTTCAATCGATCAGAAAAGAGACGTGTAAAATATGTATTCAGTTTTCTCTCTTTTTTTTTGTAATACTTGTCAAAGGTTGGATGTTAATAGGCTCTTTTGCAACTATTGTTTACTAATGGTATATGCTTAAAATACACAAGTACTTAATATTGATACATGAGCCAATCATTATTCGAAAGCTAATGGATTAATAGGGAAAATGAACGATCACCGACTCTTTGTTAATGAACATAAGCCAGACCTACTCATTCAAGAGGAGAAGGCCTAAACATCTTCTCCAAAATTCTAAAACTATTTGCTTTCCGAATTATTTTATTTATAGAAGCGACATACAGCAAACACACCCCTGCCTTTCTAGAGAAATTTGCATTTTCTGTAAGCAAACAATCGATTACAATGAAAACTCTCTCTCCCTAATCTCTGCTCAAGGTCAGCTGCTATATACTCAATATCAGCCTACTTAATACCTTCCCCGCCTCTATATCACTGTAGCTTCTGTATACACCCCCTGCCGTGCTGTTAAAATTTTCTTAATGATTTTAATTAACATAAATCGTAGCGCCATCTTTTGTGATTTCAATGCACACCGTACTGCCTAGAATCATCATAACATTAATACCACTAAGAAATATTTTTTAGTTAAAAATATTTCATAGTGTAATTTATCACTTACAATTGCTTTCTTTTTTTTTCCCTTAAGCGGTTTTAAGATTCTCCAGATAGCACTTGTTTTTCTATTCAGTGAATTGACATAGCTACCACAGATCCAAGTTTTTCTCGAGACAAGTAGCAGAAGACCTCAGCCAATGGGTCAATGTACTGCTATACACCTCTGTCAATATTTTAATACCTATTGGGAAAATGCTGTTAGCTTAGAGCACGAATAGCAGTAACAATTTTCATGCTTTAAAATTCTATCCAAACTTCCAAAAATTAAAATAATCTAAAAAGGTTTTAAAACTAGTCTAATATTTACAATACATTTATGAATATTTGTTTTTTATGCAGCAATATTTTTGTTATGATAATTTACTGACAAGAAAATTATTACCTTTAAAATATTAAAATAGTAAGAACAACAAAGATAATACGAATTATTATTGAAAAATACCAATATATATTAGGCTAATAGTTACGTATTAGCCGAATATATATTTGATATTTTTTAATTACGAAATTATATTTCGCAACAATAAATCCCTGAAAATAAGTATCTATATAAACTTTCAAGGAATAATGAATATTGGATCGAATCATTCCACATATATTTTCAAATTAAATACTATGAAAATGAAATTTTATTATTTTTTTTTGAATGTTAATGCCAAAGTAAGTTTTTAAAGTGTAAAATAATAATTCGTGTAAATTATCTGTTAAAATTTGTAAAAGTTTTTTTCATCTTACCATTCATCTTTTTGCAAAAAGTTATACCAAGATAAAATGAATTTGAATGTATGCAGTATGTAGTAATACTATTCTCTAATTGTAATTAAAGAATTTTGGAATGTAATACATGAAGTTGTAAAAATTAATTTATACCCACTAACTTATCTAACTAGCTACTTATCTAACATGACACCAGTTAAGTTTTTTTTTTTTTTTTTTTTTCCTTTAAGAGCGTCATTTGAACATATTAATTCCTGCTTCTAGAGAAATGGCGCTGCGATCAGTCTAATAACTAAACATTTGGGAACCTCTTCCACAGACGAAGAAGCAAGAAGCGAAGAAGATAGTACCTTCTTTAAAACTCACGAGTAGAGAGCAATTCCTGAACTCGGATTTTTGATATATCTGCCCTCCCATCGTATACTATTCGTAATTATGAAACTACAAATTTTAAATAAATATACATTTTTAAAATTTAAAGTGTTGAATTTTACTTCCATACTAATTTTAGAGTAACTTCATATAAACAAAGTTTTAAAATGCTTTGCTTTAGAAACCTCGAATAAAAATTTAAAATTTATAACGAATGCTTTTTAAAGCCAGGCGTGTTTAGAGCAATAGCTATTTCAACTGTATGTAAAAGTCGCATTAAACGCGTTTTCTTCTGTATAAGAATGGACTCTCTTGATGACGTCGGTAAGAGTATGCTTCTTCCCAGTTAATTGACCTTTCAGCAAGAAAAATTGATCTTATTTGACAAAAAAGAATAGATTAGAATTTACAATTGTTTTTCAAGCTGATTTGATATGGAATCAATAATCGTGCAAAACTCAGTACTCATTTCTAATTTGGTAATTTATAGAAAATATACTGAGCGTCACCCAAACTTCAGAAGGACGCTCAGAAAATAGAAATCATCACTGATTAATAATTGAAGTACTTATATTTTTAGACATTGATTGCTCTTTATAATTCTTTTAATTAATATTAGAGGATCATGTAATTTAGAAGGAGTAAGTGAATGATTCAGTATTTATAGCATTTCATTTGACACAACTTTAGTTTTAATAATAACTGCGTTTATTAATTTTTCAATCCAGGAGATTCGGGCAAGGTCTGTGTGTTTATGTAATTGTAAAACCTCGGATTCGTCCTCTAAGAATGGGCGCAATCCCTTCACTAGATGGTGTAACTATTAACACCGAATTTCAAGAAAATGTCCCTGCTTTTTTTGCACTTGTATAAGTAAATTATTTTTAATACTAAATAGGTTTTATTTAAAAAAAAACGAAAAAAATTAAGTTGTATTTTTCAATTCTTGTTACATATTTGATATATTGTAAAATAACTTGGTGTTTCTATGCAGCTGGGCTGTTCCTAATTTCTGCCTGATTTGAAAGAAAGAGTGAACATCCCTAATTTTAATAAAAGGACTCATTTGTACTATATAAAAAAAAAGATAAATATAGTTATTTTAAAAATGATGTTCGGATGGATTCTATTCCCCAGCTATTCTAAACATGGTATGAAGCCTACTCAATATAATAATGTGCATAAACTAAGCGAAAGAAAAAAATAACGAATTAAATTGTAAAATGCACATATTCGATAAAATATCTCCATGTTTTTGAAATCTTTTAACCGTTAATTGAATGATTATTTTTTAATTTCGTTTTGCTTTATTTATTACTAGCCGCCTTTGGCGACCAGCCGGTTCGCCAATATTACCGCTCGCTATAATTTTCAATTAAATATTTTAAGTAACTGGTCTCTTAATAGATTCTCAAACAAAACAATTTTAATCTTCAAATTTTGATAGTCATACCAAACTTATACTGTTGTTTAGATCGTTTCGTTCAATTTACTCTATATATTTTGCTAATTTGTTGTCATTTCCGGTAAAACTTCAACTTTAATTTAAAGTGAAAATGATGAAATTGCAATTAATATAAAGATATTTTTTTAATAAAACCAAGCGTTTTATTTTATTTATCATCTTTATTGCTATTTATTTATTACTATTATTATTGAATATGAGTATTGCAAACAGAATATCTCGGTATTTAAGTCTTATGTGAACTACAAAATATTTTTGATAATTTATGTAATATCTCAAAGAATAATTCAACAAAAATTTCTCAGATTTAGCATAAAATTCAGTTTTTAGTTTTGTTTTCAAAAGGATTGAAATGAAATCAATAATAATATTTTGTTCCAGCCTATAAATATATTTCAAAAATTATGAAATCTAAATTTAATACAGTAAGGTATCATATTCTGAGAAATATTCTGGACACATCAAATTTTAAATAAATGAATGAATGTTTCTATTTTCCACGATCAACTAAGACTTATTTATGAAGTTTTGAATGTTAAAAATCTAGAAAAACTCAACATTTTCATAATCTTAGGCCAATTATTCTTAGAAACCTGCGCGCTGATTGGCGTATTTTTTTTGAAACGATCGATGAAAAATCTAAAATTATCCTTTTTTTTTTTATTGAATAGTGATATTCAAATTTTCATAAATCAGTCAGTTTAAGTGATTGATTTAGTTGAATGGAAATTAACTCTTTTTATTTAAAATATTAGTGTTTCAAGAGCATTTTGTTATTCGTGATTTCGACAGCAGAAGCTTTATGTAAAATCAAAAATTCTTTATTTATTAGAGCATTTATTGAATTAAGTTACATAAAATATAATCATTTTTCTATTTAGACCATTTTAGCAGATCTGTTGTGTTCGTGCGTCAACAAAAATAAAATGCATACAAATTTATTATGAAACTAAATCTTATTACATTATAGATAATATTATCAAATTTACATCAACTTATTTTCATTCAAAATTCTAGCATCGTTTTTAAACAACAAATTAAAAGTTCCAAAAATATCACTGTTGCCAATCTGAATTTCACAACTATTTACAAAATAAAATTTATAATTATTAAAATAATCGTTTGCTACTTTTAAATAAAATATTTACGATTTATGTCGCAACAGATCTTTGTCTTACTAAAGGTTTACAAATTAGCAGTGTGGCCATGATTTGAATGGATATCCTGTTCATATTAAACAAAACTTGCCTTAAAATAAAACTTATTTATTGGTTTAATAATATATAGAGTGTAAAAGATCATAAAAGAATTTTTCTTGAATTGATTTTTTAGAAAAAATAATATTTCATATTTGTTTCATTTCCTACAGACACGTGACGAAAATTATATTTTTGCAGATTTCATTTCCAAAAAGATTTAATTTATTTTCAGTTAGAGTTTTAATCAATGTGATGGCAACACTTTGAAAAAAGCTATTTTTTTCTCCTGAATGCGAAACGTGCTTAATCCTCATTTTTATTTTTGACGAAAAAAATTATTGAAAAACATAGTTAAAATATTTATTTAAAAATTCATTAAAAATAGAAATTTAATTTTAAGATTAAAACATTAGTATCATTTAAAAGATAAATTTTTGATCTTTAACTTGATGTATAAATTTTTTTTTTGTGCGGTAATATTTTCGGAAGTTATAGCAGAAACACGCCAAAATTTCATTTAATTTTTAAATAAATAAAATTCTAATTAAAAATTCGAAAAAATAACCCCCAGGTGCACATTCCCGGCCTCCAAGGTATACACGTGCCAAATTTGGTAGCTGTAGGTTGAATGGTCTGGCCTGTAGAGCGCCAACACACACACACACACATTGAGCTTTATTATAAGTATAGATTTGGATTTTGCCATCACCACTTTTCATCTGTTTAGCCAGGATTCGGTATTTCGTATCAGAATTCTGGAATGTTTCAGATTGAAAATTTCATCTCAAATTTGTCAGATTAGAGATAATTTTTACTTATATATATAAAAAATATGAAAATAATAAAAAGGAGCTATTTTTTTTAAGTAAATCTAAATTCTATAAAAAAATTTCCCATATTTTCCAACATATAATATGGTTATCTATATTTAATAAAGAAAAGAGTAAACTGACCGCAAATTTTTTCTGACACCCAGGATAAATCAGGACAGCTCTGTATTTCTGAAGGCTTACTTTCTATTTTTGTTAATTTGTACGTAACTAAATTTAAAGAACACGTTTATCGAGATTCAATTAAATAACTTGGTAGGAATGTTGCTTCTTTCAAAATAAAGAAAAATAGTTGCAAAACAAATTGTTATACAAATCCAGAGGCGGCGGTAGCAGTGGGGCAATTGTCCCCCTGTCGGCAGCCTCTTGCTCCCCATCAGCGAGAAATTCAAGTTTCGTCGGCAAAAGTGTTTGCCATTTCATAATGGTTCTAGAGAGTTGAGCATTATCGAATACTAGCTTTTACCCGCGACTTTGTACGCGTGGAAATAGATTGGAATTTATAGCATCAATGGCTTTATCTTTTGTTACCCCTTCGCATGCGTGAATTTTCAACACCAATTGGGGCAGCACAAATGTATGAATTTTCTACGCCAGTTGGGGTAACGCAATATAGATTATAAATTTTTAATTTCCTTTATTCTGTTTTATTTTAATTCGAAAGTACTTCAAAATGAATCCGAAAAATCGATTAATTAACAATGTTTAGTTTTAAATGTATCGAACACTAAAAAAATAAATAGAATCGTTTGAAATAATAGTCAAAATCATGTTAAGCCTAATCTCATTGGAGTGGGAAAAAACAAACAAACCCTGAAGCTTTACTCATTTGGCGATTTTTTGAGGGAAAGTTAGTTTTTAATTAATAAACAATTAACCACTCAATTTAACGGAATAAATAGTAGCCTATGTCCTATTCCAGACTATAATCTATCTCAGCTAAATTTCATCCAATTCTGTTCAGCCGTTCTGGCGTGATTGACTAACAAACATCCATCCATCCATCCAAACTTTCACATTTATAATAATAGTATAGATGATTATTTAAAATTCACCTTAAAGTTAATATATTGTAAACAATCGAAATATCCAAGTAATGGTTAAAGTGTTTTGGCTATATTTGGTAAAATCGATTGGGGGTAGGTCAATAACCGATAGAGTGGTACATCAATAATATGCTGTATTTTACGGACAATTTTTGATAGACCAAACTAAGAACTGAATGCAATGGATGTCGAAGACGTTAAGTTCGTCGATTTTCAGACATTAATTAAGTCATTAAGCTTATAATTTGTACTACTTTTGGCAATATAACCGACAAGGTAACAAGTGAATAAGATATTGACAAGGTGATATTCTCATTTTGCTAGCAATTTTTGGTCGGTCGACTAAACTCAATGCGGTGAGTGCCGAAGATGTTAAATCTGCAGATTTTCAGATATTTGATTGAAATGTCGTTCACTTAGCTTATAATTTGCATTAGATTTGGCAATATAACCGAGAAGACGGCATGTGTATAAAACATAAGACATGTCGCATTTTGTCAAGAAATTTTGATCGGTTGACTAAGAATTCAATGCGAAGGGCTGTCGACCAAATTCTCAGTCATTTTATTTAAATGTCATAATGTTCATTCAGCATTAATTTATACTATGTTTAGCAGAATAGTCAATAATCTGGCGAATGAATACGACGTCACATTTTTTCCGACTAATCTTTATCCTTCGGCTAAGATTTTATCATAGATTATGAAAAAAAAAATTGTTTTCATCGGGCACTTCGATTACCTTGTAATATTAACTTGTAATAACTTCGAATTAAGAAAGTACTTAATAGTACATAGAATAGTCAGAAAGTACATAAATGAAGATAGGTGAATTCATGTTCATCTAATTTTTTTTTCCAAATAAAATGCATTGGTTTTTTCTAAGCCTAAATATACAGTCCATTTTTCATAAGAATATTTTTCATATCTTACATAAAATAGTAAGTTTGTACATACATTTACAAAATATTTTCTCCGGCTTTCTTAAAAAACAACATATTGTATCTTTTCAGCATTCTATATTGTTCGGGTCCGAACTATAGTAAAGTTTTGTTAAGTACGTGCACTTATTCTCCTCAGATTCGAAACACATCGTAATTCCTGCTCGTTGTTGCAATTCTTACTTAACAAATATTTTAGGTAGGAGACTAAAAAGAAAAATCGGTTTTTGAAGAAAACATCGAATATTTTTTATTTATTATTCTGGATTTCTAAAACAGTTACTTTTATAAAACTTTTTGTTTCAACATTCATTTTATATAGTTTCTGATATAAAATAGTAAGAGTATGCATTTGTCCATTTAGCATGACACGTCATTCTGGTACAATCTGTGTTTCTATCTATATACTACAATCTAAAATAGAATATGACTATATTTTTTCTAAAATTAAATCTCAAGGTCTCATAAAAAGTAGACTCAAATATTGACAATTTTTTGATGGTTAGTAAAACAAATTGAGAACCTGTTTTTTTTTTTTTTTTTACAAATTTTATAAAGTTTTAACAATGAAAAAAAGTATCAGCATCCGGATAAAAAAGAATTAAATAATACTTGATTTTCTTTAATTAAATGTAAAATTAATTATTAAGAGTTACTTTGAAGCCAAATTAGAGATATGGTTCTTGGTCCCCTGTCGGATTTATCTTGCCCCCCCCCCCCCCGCCGAATATCTCCCGCCCCCCCTCTACAAATCCTAATATACATTAAAAATATTATTATTATTATTATTTGCCATATAAGAAAAGGACTTTATGAAAGCAGTGACTAACTTAGTTAATTTTTATAATCTGGATTTATGGTCGCTAAAATCTTGTTTGCTCGTGATTGATTACCCACAAAGGTATATCATAACTTCAAATTCGACAGACATGTAGCATTTACTGCTATTTTAAACTACTATTTATGCTGGCCACTATTTGCGCGATGACACTATTTGTGCTGGGAAGCAAAATTACACGTTTGTAACAGTATTAAAAGCATATTTTTATATAGAAATCTACTACTCATTAAGCAAAAGTAAACCATTTCTTAATATGTTCATCATCAACAAAAGAAAAAAACCAAGATGAAATATTAATAGTAACAATGAAAGGGAAATGCGTTTCATTTCAAAAATTAAATATATTGTAAAATAGGTTAAAAGTAATTATTGACTTTTAAAAGTTTTTACTAGTTTTAAATATTAATTAACTTCCTCTTTCTCTTTTAATGAAGAATGTGAACTTGTAGAGATTGGGGCAGTTATAAGTGATCAATTAGTAATGGAGGGGAAATTTCCATCAAAATGTCTGACGTGAATATTATTCAGCAAAATGAATTGGCAGATGTCCAAAATAAACAGATGGATTCTAGTGCTACAGGGATTGAGAGAAAACTTCCATTTTTTGAGGCGATAATTGAGAACGAATCACTTGATATTAGCCATATTGTTGATAATTATGTAGGAGATCAAGTTCTGCAATTGCTAAAAAAATTATAAACCAGCTAAACTATTTCGAGATACCGAATTACGTTTAAATTTTGTACTAAACTACGATATCCCAGTAAGACAACGATCTCGAAGATCGCTGTTCGCAGAACAAGAAATTATCGACAAACAAATAGATGAATGGCTACAAATGAGGACCAAATTTAAGAAAGCCATCGACTATGATCCTTCCAAAAGACCATTGAAAAAAGATCTGGCACCTAAGATCGCCAGATGGGCATTATTGCTTTGGGAGTTTGAGTGAAAATAGCCCGGAGAGCAGGTCAATAAATAAGGCACCTTCATACATTGAGCAGGAATGTAGCGTGCATGGTTACCTGCTCCCAAAGTGAAATTGTAGCTAAGACTGCAACTGTACAAAAAACTGACAAGCCTTTTCATCTGCTGAAAACTCTGGTCGAGAAAGGACTTAGAGATGACTACATAATAAAAGTAATAAAAGAAAAAGCCTTATACTTAGAAAACGAAGGACGTGAACTCATCGTTGTGCTGGAACCGATGGAACTAGAAATTATTCACGGAATCCACAACAAATGATACTTTGCTGTTCAAAAGACTGAATATTTGCTGAAAAGAGACTTTCATATCTCGAAAGCAAAAAAGAAAATAGAAAGAGTCTTAATGAATTGAGTTGAGTACTCCTCTGTAATAAAAAACGAGGCAAAGGAGGTCTTTAGAACCATATTGATTTCATTGGTCCCTAACCATCTACAAGCAAGATTTATGAACATTTATCAGCACATATTTACAGTAGTAGACGGCTTCATCAAATCCATTTGGTTCTGTCCAGTCAAAACAACATCAGCAGCAGATGACTTCAGAAACTCAAGCTGTTTTCTCAAGCTGCTCAGAACTGTTTTCGAAAATTCTTCGATAATTATTTCCAACAAAGGTTGCCTTTGTTAAAAATTCTTGCCTTTACTTCCAAAGACTTTGAAGATTACTGCAAGGACGAGGGAATTTAACACATACAAATAACAACGGGAGTGCCAAGAACCAAGGGCCAGATAGAAAGAAAACATGAAGTCCTTATTCCAATGATCGTAATATTACTAGTAGACGATCCTGCCAAAAGGTTCAAGTTCGCATCAGTTATTCGCCGAATCTTTGACAATACTATTAGTAGATCCACCTAATTCACCCCTTTTGAGTTGATGGTGTGAAGATGCGAAACAAAACGGACCTAAGAATCAAAGAAATCCTTGATGAAGAATTCCTGCACGCCATGATTCAAGAGAAAGAAACTATGCGTGAGGAAGCCAAAGCAAACATCTTTAAAGTGCAAGGAGAGAACTGACGACAGTATAATAAACATCATAGAATTGCTCCACAGTTCAAAATAAACGACTTGTAGCAATTAGGAGAACACAGTCGGGAAAAGATCTAAAGTTGAGGTCCAAGTTTCTAAGATCTTACAAAAATGGTCAAGATAAAACCACATGATCGTTATGAAATAGTAAAAAGTAGGATCTCATGAAGGGCCAGAAGAAACTTCCATTTCAGCTGATCACATGAAGCCCTGGGATGATGCAGCTGTAACTTGAGATCAATGCCTTTCTTAATTTTTTCATCATCTCAATTTTTATTTTTTTATTTCTGTCCTTTCTCTTCAATTTGTTCTTCTTTCTTATATTTGTGTGTGTTAGTGTTCGGAGGACCTCACATGTCGATGGCCGAGGAATGTGGTAAATTAACTCCACGAGAGGGCGCTCTGCATTCTTCTGATGATAACTAGCAGCCAGAGTTAGTTCAGAGAGAGTCATCAGCCGAGAAGGGTTGAACTAGATTTTGAAAGGAGATGATCCTTTGAAAAGGCCGAAACTTGAAGTCTAGCGTAGAAGAATTCATCTGCAAATGTCTAATACACCACTAGTATTTGGGAACGGACATTTGAAACACATCAACTTTAGGTAATATAAATTTCTTCTTTATCATTGAATTCTCGTTGATGGAAGCCTTAAAACGCATCACAACCATATATATAAGATTTATTTGTTGCCAAAAAATTATAAATAAACATTGAATGCTACAATATGATTTTATTTCATGCATTAAAAATTTTCGTTATACATTTATAAATCATTTACTTTGTGTTATCTGTTAAGTAATAAAACAGTATCAGCTAATTAGTCAATATTCACCAAGATGAGATAAATAATTTGTAGATAAAAAAAAAACTTTTCAGTATCTCCAGAAATCCATAAAGAATTGAATACTACTTAATAAATATATTAAAGCTTTCACATATTTAATATTAATATTTTTTTAACTATTCATGAATACATTATAACAAAACACAATACATTCTCTGAATGGTTAGTTGTTATTCACTGGAGACACTGTTAGACACTGGATTTGCCGTATGATTGCACTGTGTTTAGATCAGTCAGTTTCGCTCTCATAAACATTAATGAAAATCGCTTAACTTCAGCTTGCAGTGATTAGAACTGGCAGGAAATACATCACTTTTAACGTTCATACAAAACCAGACTTTTTGAAAAACCGGTTTTAGCTGGTTTTCGAATTAAAAAAATAGAATGGGGAAAACATTTATTTAATTTTCATAAAATAACAAAAAAACGAAATCAATATCAAAGCCAAAATATATAAAAATAATTAAGGATTACATATACATATTTTTTATACAGAAAACAACGAAAACTCAAACAAAAATTTCAAATAATATTTATATTATTTTCATTAGTTTTAATTTCACCTAAAAAATGGGATTTTAAAAAACACAGTATCCACTGAACGGTGTCTAAGTTTTGTTCTTATTTTGGACACAATATTGCCTGAAATTGAAAATACTCGTTCACTAGCTACTGAGCTTGGTTTTATAGTTTTCATGGCATCAAATAACAAATCTAAGTTTTTTGTTTTTTTATTCGTTGCCTCAAATAATGAAAATTCAGATTACATTATCTTTGGATTTGTAAGTTTTCCTTCAAGGTCTTCAAGAAACTTATGAATTGATTTTTCCATGACTTCTTTTTAAAAAAGCATTACACTGATGCGTAGTTTCTTCGATTTGCTTTTCATCAGAATCGGTTTCCACGTAAGAATGTATAAATATTCTAGACAATATATTTCCAGATAAGTTAATAATTTTGGTTTTTGAATCTAAAGAAAGTACGCTATATTTCTTCGCTGAACTAGAAATGGTTTGTGTATTTTGCAAATACAGAAAAAGAGTTGCTAATTCGACTTGTCTTCTTTCTTGAATTCGCTCTTCTAAAGCATATAATAATTTCAAACTTATTTTAGGGTTTATTTTTTAATTCAATTAACAGAAATTCAAATATACTTTCACTTATTAATAAATTGGCATCGCGTCGCCCTAAGCCTTCAGCTCCTAGACGAATCTGTTCCAAGACTTTATGAAGTTCTAAAAGTTGAGGATATTTAGCTTCATTCCACATATAAAACGTTGACGAAATGAACGTTGAAAAAAATGTGTTTGCTGCCCATTGCATAAAATGAACAGCAAATCAAATAAGTTCAAAATTAATTTTTACATAATATGAATTTATTAAACCGGTTTCAAATGTTAGAAATTTATTTTAAAAAAAACGTTTTTTTTAAAACTGGGTTTGAAAAATCGTCAAACCCTAGTCACTTTAAAGTACTACAAATAGTTCTGAACTATATTGACATAAAAATCATGTAAACAATAATCTATTCCTTTTTTTGTGTGTTTTTGAATTAATATTATAACAATGAAGAAAACATAATTTCCTAGATTCCTTAAATTCCATATTATTTAGTTCTTGAATGGTATTTTTATCAATTTATGTTTTATTCTTACCCTAAAGATTTTTCTTTAATACAAAAATTAATAGTAAATTTGGAAAGTACAACATAAAGAATAATGTAAACACATTTTTGTAATATACCCATAATTTTAAAGATTTTATTTATATAATTTGCAAAGCATTTAACAAGTTTAATTACTTTTTTAATTAAATTATATTTACTCATTTTCAAAATATTCTACCAAATTGTATTTTCTTATCTCCACATAATCACTTGTATTGATTAAGTTAATTCGCAGAACGTTTTGAACCTTAAACAATAATTAATTTTTAATAAATTTATATTTACTCTTACAAAAGCAAAAAAGACGTTAAAAGTCCTTGTAAAGGTTAAGATTTTTTTTTCAAACTTCAAAGCAAATTATATTCCTATAATTAATCTTCCAAAACATAGTACTATCATACAAATGAAATAATCAAAATATCGTCAAATAATTTAATAAAAAATAAATAAATAAACAATTTTTCTAACACATAATGAAAATTCTGTACAGAAAAATCATATGTGAAGTTCATGCATTTAATCAAAGAATTTTTTTAAAAATATAGATAAAAACTTTACCTACAAAAATTGTAATAAAGGGTTCAGTATTCTTTTAACGGATGTAAATACAAAGCAGCTGTAAATGAGCGATTCAGTACCTAAAAAAAAATGAATTTTGATTAAGATGAAATTATGCAAGGTCAATTTCTTATTTATACTAAAACCACTCAAAATTTAAATGTTTAATTATTACGAATAAATAAATGATTTAAATTATTGTTACTCCATTGTTAATATTTTGCAAGAAATTTATCAGTGATAAGCAATTTATAATCCTGGTTTCAAGTTTGGGTTAGTTAGTATTATTCCATCTCATTTCTTTTAATGTGCTTTCTGTAATGAAAATTAATCAGCATTAATTGAGCATTAATTAATAATCATTTAATTGAATAAGAAAGGATTAAAATTTATATTATATGTATTTCAAATAACTCTATTTAAATATACAGGGTGTCTCAGTGAACCGTTTCAGAACTTCTAAGAAGGGTAGGGTACATCCTGACAACTCGAAATCATAGAGCAATGTGGGGTCGGAAGTGCTTTCCTGAAGCGGTGTTGTACACAGAAGCACCATAAAGAAAACAGACCGTAAATGAGAAATTGTTTTAATAATACATGAAAAGAAGCAAAAGGTACATGAATTAAAGTAAGTGTTCGAAGTTTTTCCCACGGGCTACAATGCACGCCTCACATCTCCGACGCATTGACATCCGAACATTCTGGAATACTCCAGGCATATCTCGAATCTCTTCGGCAGCGACTGCGATTCTTGCAACGAGCTCCTCAGCAGTGTCAACAGGGGTGTCATAAACTAGCGATTTAATATGACCTCAGAAATAAAAATCAAAACGTGATAAGTCGAGTGACCGAGCAGGCCAACGCACGGGACCCCCACGTCCGATCCATCGTTGACCAAATGTGACATCCAGGTAGTTACGAACATCTCCGCTATAATGGGAAGGGGCTCCGTCGTGTTGGAACCACATTGTCTGTTTCGTCGATGCAGAAATCTGTTCATCTCTGAAAAATTGTGGCAATACTTTCTGCAAAAAGAGCAAGTACGTAGATCCGGTTAGACGACCCGGTAACAGGTAAGGTCCGATGAGGTAATCTCCCACAATACCGGCCATACATTGACCGAAAATCGATTCCTTGCTGCACGACATCGTATTGCATGCGGGTTCCTGACCGCCCAGATATGGTAGTTATGCGTGTTGAAAATTCCTTCCCTTGTGAAGGATGCCTCATCGGAAAACAACACTTCAGCAGGAAAAGGGGATTTGTAGCACATTTTCCCAGGTACCACTGTGCGAAAGAAATACGTGGTACATAATCCTCCGGTTTATGTGCCTGGACACTCTGCACGTGAAACGGATGCATGTCTTCTGCTCGGAGAATCCTCCAGACGCTGCAATGGGAAACCTCGATTGCGTTTGCTACACTTCGTGTACTCGTTCTTGGATTCCCCTGTACATGCTGCAGCACATTCTGTTCGGCATCTGCAGTCTGTGTTGTTCTGATCCTGTCCCTGCGAGCTTTTTCTAATGAACCTGTCTCAGCTAACCTCTGGTGCAGTCTTGCAAAGAAATTATGACTGTGAATACGCCTCGTCGGATATCGTTCCGCGTACAAACGCTTTGCGGTTGGCTCACTACAATTTGCAGCCCCGTACGCCAAATTCATATCGGCTAACTCTGCGATCGTGTAATCATCCATCCTACTAACTTGTCCTTCTTGTGCGAAATGAAGATTCCCTACACGAAAGCTCGGACTTTTCGCACAACGCCATCTACCCCGTCAGGAAAGCATTTCTGACTGCCCATGGGTATATGATTTTGCTTCGTAAGGATGTACCTTACCCCTCTTAGAAGTTCTGAAACGGTTTACTAAAACACCCTGTATAAAAGTGAAAAATCCAAAAAAATCAATTAAAAAATTAGTTACCAATATAGACCTGAATAGTAAATGCGAAAGTATTTTAAATAAATTTAGAAAAACAGAAATAAAGGGAAAAACCAAAGAATTAACACAAATATTTTGTTTCCTCACCTAGACTGAAAATTTCACATTAAAAATTTTAGGTCAGTCACATCAATGTGTCCTTTAGTTAATTTTCCACACCCAAACAATTTCTTAAAAAGAGCAAAAATTTCAATTAATATAGAAATCAAATATATGTAAAAATGTTGTAAACAATAAACAATTGAAAAAAACATGATAATTGACCTCTCTCATTTTTAAACAATTTTATTTAAGATATCCGAACACGTTCGAAGCACATTTTTAGAAAAACATGGTGTAGACATATTTTAATCATATTTCTGGGTTTAAGACCATTCAAAATTAGTAATAAGTCAATATTTGAAATAAATATTAAAACGTTTTGAAAATTGGCATTTAATAACATAATTTAAGCAAATTCTTTAAAAACTTCAAATTGGTTACACTAAAAACTATTACTCTAAATAGTTTTCTCTAGGGAATATACTACAATCGTATGGTTATAATAATAAATAAAATTTTTACAACCAGTCGAAGATTTATCATGAAATTTTTAGTAAATTTATGACGTTATTAATCAAGCAATAGGCTGTAAATTAAAAAAAATATTCACTCAATCTAAATTCTTTTCATTCATTTCCTAGAAAATAGTATAGACACAAAGTCCACCAAATTTCATAGTAATATGATAATTATATTTTGAGTTATTTGATTTGAAGTAAGCAAAAATCAATTTTGGGAAAAATGCATTTAAAGTATACAGTAACATGTTTTAATAATAAACTATGTGTGCACAAACTTAAAATTCTCCATATTTATAATATACAACTTCTTTCTCCTCATCCTTTAATAATTTTCCTTTTTTAATCAATAATTTTTTTTCTGGCATTTTTTGCAGTGGGCAATGAGTGAAGTCTAGTTTCATTTATTCTGTCTCTGTCCAGCTCAGCAAATGCTCTAACTGTATACACTCCAGTAACATTAAGGATATTCAGTAATCCTATAAAACCTTCATTAAAATGTATTACAGACATAAATGCTTCTATCTAACGGTTCGAAGCTCAACTAAGACATCTTTAGGTACAAATTTCTATAAAACACCGTTGAAACTCTCATTGTCATTTTGCATTTTGTCTTGCAAAAAAAATTTCCGTATTTAAAATTAAATTTGTGCTTATACAAATTTTTAACATATTTTGGCCCTTTAAAGCAGTACTTCCGGCTATTTAAAAGTCCACTTCCGGTTTACCGATCATTACGAAAATATTAATATCTTGACTTCTAATTAAGGTAAAGATAAAAGTAAACCTGTTTTGGATAGCCCGAAGATTGATCTATCCAATAAAAGATTTTTTTAAATATCATTTTTGGCGAAAATCGACCTTTTCAACGTGTTCAGATACCTTAAATTAGTTTCATGCTTGAAAAACTGAAATTTGAAATAAATTTTACTTAAAGAGCTTTTAAATAATACACATTTTTAAATATTTTGTTATTAACAGAGCTTAAGTAAAATTAATTGAATAACTTAGAATCTTACATGTCAAACCAACTGTTGATATATTCTAAACAATTTAATTTTAGAAGTCTATGGGGTCAATTCATGTGACGTAAAAGTCACATGTCATGAGCTATCCGCGCATGGCATTTAAGTTTCATCCGCACGCTTTCGTCGATTAGTCTGCCATTAACGTTCTCCGCCGAGTATGAAGCGGATTTTTTTGTTTACATTTGAAGTTATAATTTTTGAGTCATTTTCTTTCCTCTTATTATGTGTTAAAAGAGGAAATACTGGTGTGCTGATGGATTTTTTAATGCGAAACACAAGAGTGACTGTCATGATAAAATGTTTTCTTATTTTCCTTTCAACAATCCTGCCTAGGGTTGGTACCTTTGATATAGATTTTTTCAAGCCTTCGAAGTCGGTGATATGCTTCGATCATTTTGAAGAATTCATTCAGTATGTGTTCATTTATTAAATCGTAAATGGAATTCCAGTAATCGCAAATGTAATTTCAGTAATTTTTTAAAAAAATTCTTCGAAAAAAAGAATTTGGTAAGCGATTTGCCAACAAAAATAATCAAACAAAATCGTGTGAGCATTTCTAATTCACATTTGATGAAATTTCTGATAATTTTGAATATGCTCAGAAGGTTTTAAAATGTTTACATGAATATTACATTGCATTTTCTAAAAAATCTTATCTAAATTTAATTAATGTAAGTAAACAAACTCCTGCTGCAAAAATAACAACTGCTATAATGCTAAACTTAGGTGGAAGTGAATAAATTTCTTAAAGATTTATTTAATAAGTGAAATCTTTACAAACTACTGAAAATTGAATTTTCTTATTGACTGTTATAATATATATATATAATTGATGAATTTTATTAAACGTGCTCTTAATTTGATAAATTGAATGCTCTATATAAAAATTATATATATATTTAAGTTTTGAAAACACATGTCATTTAATTAAGTATATAAATTAGTTAAGTATAAAAACCATTAATTAACATCAAATAATTTTTGCATTTGATTTTTAGTTTTTGGCATTATAATAAAATGCATTATGAGGTTTTACTTTTTTATTATGAACCTTACAGTTTTCTTTATCTTTTAGTAATTCATGTTATTCTGTTATTGCTGGGTAATCATGTTTAATAAAAAAAAGAGCACAATGGATGGCTCCAGAAAGCATTATTACTAGTTTTCTAATTACATTTGCAGATTTGTGATGGATTCAAAGTGAATTTATATCAAACAACTTTTCTATTGTTAAAAATGAAATATCAATAGTTCATTGTATTTAAACTGAAATTGACTGTTATCATAATATCATGTTATACCATTGTGCACCTCAGTGATTTCTGTTTGAATAAATACAGGTCTTTTCATTGAAAGTCAATTTCCATGTCAGCATTTATTATATAATTTTTATTCGCAACTTCATTACTACATGCATGTTTCACTTTTTTTTTTTTCTATTTTTTCAACGTATCAATTTTGAATTATAAAATTCTGTAAAAGCATAAAAGTGTTTCTTCTAACTCATCTTTATATCCTATTTAACTTCTCTCTCTCTCTATATATATATATATCATGACCTTATTCTTGTTTATTAAATTTACTGTATTGTATATTTTATTTTATGATATTCATTCAATGTAATTTTTATCAATGTAACTTTAATATTTAAAAAAAAAATTCATAAATGTTCTGCTTTAAAAATATATTGTTCAACATAATATTTTTATTCGTGATAAAAAAAAAACTGTTGTTTAGTATTTATAATGTTTCTGTTGAATAAAATTGATTTCATCATTTACATTTACATTCTTGTCATAATGTGTTTATATTTTTTCTAAGTGTCTAGAAAAATAAATGTTGATAAATAGTTTTTTGAATTAGTGAGTACATTGAAACATCCGTTTGATCACATTTTTTCAAATAATTATCATATATTATATATATATATATATTTGTAATGTGTAAATAAAAAATATGAAACTGTAATTTTGTTTGTTTTCCTTTAATGATCTCTACAAATTAAAATGAAGTAACTGATTCATAAGTTGCATAGATTTAAAAAAAGGTATCTATACCTTTTATATTTCATAATTTGAAATTGTAAACATAATTTATTCAATATATACTAATTTGAATTTCATGTTCTTTCCTCTGAGCAAACTGAAAACATCAAAGTCTCAATATTAATAAAAATCATTACATAAAAAAATGTAATAATTTTATTAGTAAATTTTAAAATATTAACTTATCTAAGAGTAATAATTTATTTTTAAAAAAGAACTATATTTATAAGATTCAACATTCAATAATATTTAAATAATATGTAAAAAAAGAACATATGTAATTTTTCAAAAACACTGCCATAGTCTGTCAAAATGTATCCTTTGGATAAAAAAAGGAGGGGAAGAAGAATATGGGAAAGGAAAGAATAAAGCAGCACCAAACGAATTAAAAAGCGACGTTAATTAATTATGCAAAAACAATAATTCCATTGAAAATACTAATTAAAATTTTAATATTAGAAATAAAATTATATAACAACGAAAATTTTTAGAAAATAATATCTTTAAAAAAAATTAGACGTTTTTAATAATTGATCGGCTAGCGAAAAATTTACTAAACAATGGTTTCATCAACGTTATCGGCAGACATCCCGACATGCGCAGAACGGGTGAAAATTGAACAGAAACGGTTTGTTTGGTACCTGACACGTGACCGTGAATTGACCCCATAGAGAATTACACATTAAAAAAATATGCAGTTATAAAAAATAAAATCTGAACTTAAAATTTAATAAAAACTAAATGCATATTTTAATTAATGTAACCAGGCTTAATATATGGAAAATAAAAACATACAAAATGATTAATTTTTTTATAACTCCGTGACTGATTGTCAGTTGTTTTTAAACTTCAAAAATATAATTTCTTAAAAATTTAAAGTGATAAAGTTGATTCTCGAATGTACAGAAATTTTAAAATGCTTTGCGTTAGAAACTTATTGCGATGAAGAAATTGAAATTTGTGTTGCATCCTATTTAAATTTAATCCACAGTTCAACACAAACTATTAATTCTGCTAGCTAATTTTAATTATACATAAAAAAAAGAGCATCAAATACATATTCCTCATTGTTCCCATAAAATTGACGAATAACAAAGGTAAAAAAAATTATGTCCAAACTAATGAGAAGCAAAAAATATGATTTTTCAAATTCTCAAAAATAGAATATAATTTGGGACTGTGTATTGTTAAACTGCTGAAAACTGAAATTTCAAGCGACTTAGATGTGGATTAATTAGTCATTCAAAACTCATAGAGCTTCTAATTCAGTACTATTTATGTTATAATTCGATTTATCTATGCAAGAGATGGCAGGTAATTCTCTCTTATAAATAGAAAAATATCGTATAGAAATTAATTACCTATATTTGCTCTCTTAAAATGAATATCGCATTATATTTTCAGACGTAGTGCTAAATATCTACAGCGCCATCTATCCGTACACTACAAAGAGAAAAGAATAGTAATAAAAATTACAAATCCAAATAGAGAATTATATTATATTACTGCAAATAGAGAGTTATAACATTAAATTGACAAGTAGTAAATAAAAAAAATATTGAGCTAACCAGGATCACTTGAATCACATAGAAATAAGCTTAACACGAACAACATGGCGGCGATAATTTCGGTTTGTATAAAGAGCGCTGCGATCGCTGATCATCCACCAAATAGGAGAACCATCAAATTTTCTTTCCTTCAGGATACCGCGTTTAAAATAGACATTCTACAACTACATTTTCTTTCCTTTACAATTTTCACGAGAGTTTCCTCTCATGTTCATGATATTACAGATCTTTAAATTTTCATCAACATCACAAGCTATTGAAAATTTTATATAAATATAGCTCGAATATTAAAAGTGGTAAAGTTGATTCTCTCTTTTTACAGACATTTAAAAAATGTTTTAATTGCGTATAACAGAAGAGTCAGGATAATATAATGAAATTTGGATTTAATGGGCTATGGCTGCAGAAGACCGACTGGAGTGCCTTTAAAGTGTTCTCAGAAACGTCTTTCGAGTAAGAATTCGAAATTTGTGTTGCATCCTATTGAAAGTTAAACTTACAGTTCAGCAAAAACTATTAATTATGCTACTTTAATTACATATAAAAGGACCATCAATCCCATTTTCCAATAATGGTAAGGATATCCTCCTTCTTAATTCATTTATCTTGAAATAAGAAACAAATTTTATTTTACAAGTCAACAAATAGAGTAGATTTTGCGATTGTGTAATGTTAGTTCTGTTGGAGCTGAAATTTCGTGCTGATTAGAAATGTATTAATTAGTTTTACAAAACTCAAAGGAACTTCTAATTTAGTACTCTTCATGTTATAAGGTGAATGGATTTCTCTATGCAAGCGATGATAAGTGATTCTCTTTTATAAATAGAAAATAGATACAAAAAAGTAATCTTTATTTGATTTCTTAATGTGAATATCGCATTGCATTTCCAGAAATAATGCTATTTAGTACTATTTCTGGAATAATAAAGATAAGTGTCCCTTTTATTAATTATTACTTTTAACGAATTTCTTACGGCGCTTATAGTAAGTCAAAAGTTGTGTTTCATTGTTATGGAATTACTTAACATCAGCGCCATCTATCTGCATTTATGGTTTAATATCTCATAATTTAATCAAATATTCTGGCTGTTAGGAATTTTAAAATTATTAGAGGTATTTTTAAAAATATTATTCTCGGTTTAGATAGAAATAGCAATCAACCATTAGAAATTTTGAGAAACTTCTGTAAAGCGTTATGATGATACGGACATTAAGTATGTATTTTACTCCTTTGAGGGGCTATGGGACAGTCTCTATCCAATCTTTTTTTAAAGATTTTTAAAAGTAAACTTTTTACTGTTTTTCTTTTATAAAAATTATTTCTAAAGATATTTGAACGTTTCTTGTATTTCGGAAAATTCACTACCATTTAAATTTAATTAGAATGTCGTAAAAATAACTATAAATTCATACCAATTAAAACCATGATTTTTTTTATTTGTACTGTAAGAAAATGACTTTATAAATAAATATATGTTGCAAAAGAAATCTTCAAGATTTATTGAATACATTCAAAACTAATTCATTCATCAAAAATTATAGTGTAATAATAACAACTTTTAAATAATCTTCTCGGTCGCAGCATCAAAAAAGAAAGAAATTCCTCTCAGCAAGTTGGAAAGTGAAGGTAGATAGAAAGAGTTTTCATTTAAGTTATTATTTTCACATTCCTATCGAAAAACAACGAGAATGATCATCAAGAAACATTCTGGCATGCCTTCCAATTAATCACCCCAACCCCTTATCCGCGCATAAAATTGTGGACCTTGGATAAGGTTGGTTACTCAGACAGTTTTTTCTGCTGCGAATACCTTACCGTCGCCGCTCACAGAAATAGAATGTTTACACGTGGTAAGATTTCCATCGCCATCGTAAAAATCTGCGTAATTTCATTAAAAAAAAAAAATACTTTAAGAGTGTTATTTAAAGTATTTACTTCTGAAGTGTAATTTGAAATGAAAGCAGAGGAAATTGTAACTTTATTGTTATTCTATCGTCGGATAAAGAGAAAAAGAGGAAAGAATCTACTTATTTAGATTCATCCAATTAATGAAAAAAAAAGGAGAAGTTCGGAGTTTTCTACACTTTATTTGAAGATTTGAGCAAAAGAAATTGGCATTAAAATTCTTCAATTTCTTCAGAATATCAATGACTTACTTTGATGGACTACATGGGTGGCTAAAAGATATCGAAGTTTTTTGAGTAATTATTTAAATAAGTAATTCCATAATCAGAAAGCAAATGCCACAACGTTTCATTCACCACTCACTTCGGTCGCCTCATTCCATCTGTTGCCAGATGAAACTCACATGAAAATGACTTCTAGCTCACACTGGGTTGCCAGATGCTACAATATTAGCCCAAAAATATCAAATGAAGAATTTCAAACAGTTTCTAGAAATACTGGCAGTAATTTTTGAAATCTATAAATTGGTATATTAAATTGCATTGTGTAAAATAAAGGTTTTACTTACAGTTATTTTCTTACATGGTTATTATAAAGTTTTAAAGGTAATTGTGCTTATTGACGAATTCCATAAAAACATACAAATATGAACAGAATCTTACATACATACTTTTATGCACATAAATATACAAATAGAAATTAATATACAAGGAATATCATTATTATTTATATAATTAATATTACCATTCAGTTGTGTTAATAGACAGTAAATATCATTTTATTTTGGTACATATTGCCAACTATACAAAAAGACTGTGACGTCGATTTTTTAAAAGTAGATTCAACTGTAGAAATCAATAGAAAGTAGTTGAAAAAATCTATCTACGGTTTGCCAGGTACAGAAAGTCCAGAAGTTCCATACTTTTTTGTTGATGATGCAGTATTTCAGCTGCATAAAAATTTTCTAAGGCCATACGCTAGAGTACATTTGACAGTCGATTAAAGAATCTTCAGTTATCGATTTATGAAGCAAGAAGATACAGAGAATGCACTTTCGGTATCTTCAGTAATCAATGGAGAATATATCATCATCCCTTTAATGTTCTACCACAGGCTGTTGTTAAAGCCTATACTATCCTATATAATTATGTTAGGGATACAGATGGATACATGATTGAGGATTTTTTCCAATTGTTCAAAGTCGCTACAAATTTCTGGACAAATTTCATGGCAACCGTTGCGTTATTGTCTTTAAATATACCGAGAGGTTTTCTCATAAAGCAGGCCTTTCTTAGATTAAAGTAATTAAAATTTCATTGTTCACTCATGTTCATGTTATATAAAAACCTACTCATGCAAAAAAAAAAAAAAAAATAGAGTTTTAAGCAGAGAGGTGAAAGTCGCTATGAAAAAACAACTCTAGACGTTAAAAAGTCGCTGTATGTCTAAGCTTGCATTTGGTTAAGTGTGCCTGTAGTTAGATGGTGACAGTAAAATTACCTTTGGCTCCAACGACAGTCGACGTTCGCACAGCGCCCGCCAACAGGAAGTTAACCTTTCTAATGTGTAAGCTGTAAATTACTTCAATGCACTACTGTAATTTAGGCGACAGAAAAAAAACGTTGTGTGTGTAACCAGACTAAGTATGAGTATCTGCCCGCTCTTGTCAAAATCCGAATATTTCTGATATTATATTATTGTCACTGAGAAATTGATTCAGGAGTTGGAGAAGCAGAGATTCGTATGCTTTACTCATGCTGCTAAGAAAAGAGAAGGAACGGAAATTTTGAAGCAAAATCAAATCAGAATTTGGTTTTCCACTGCCAGAGTTGGGATATGACAACTGCTCTTAACCATCGGGGAAATAGCACATTTGCATCAAAATAAGAAGCTAATATGTTTTTTACAATGATCTTGATTCATCTGTTAGGTTCTGGAATAACAGTATGTCGTATGGAATATTCGTTGACAGCTTTCGTTTGTAGTCGGACACTTTCTTGTAGAATTAAACTATAGTTCTTTTTCAGAATTAGGCTTATTATAGCAAGGGTTTTAGCTGGTGCTTCTGTGCTGTCCATTTTTTCAGAAGGAAGGAAATAATATGAGTTTCCGGTGCTCATTTGAAATTCTTTTGTAGATTTTTTCAGAAGTGATTACATGGAAATCGTTCAGGGTATTTTCTTGTTTCGTTGACAGGGAGAATTATTTTCTGCAACGGGTGAGTGGATAGGTGATTTTTTTTGTTAGAGGTTTATGGTTTCTGAATAAAGTTTTTGTCTATAGATGGTGTTGATGTTTTGCTATTTTAGGTTCTATCATATCCTCTAGGCTTTCCATCAGTTAATCCAAAAGAGAAAATGTTCATTCTATGTGCAGGAGCACAAAACGAGTGCCTATAAATAATCCAGGAGCTTTTCACGGACAGTTGAAGAGCAGATAACTCGCAGAAATTCCACTGGCACAATTTGCTCTTGAAGTTACAGAAACGTCACATAGGCAGTGTACTAAACATTTCAACATAACTAGAAGTCAAATATCCGTATAATTCAGGGTCCATCAACCTGGTTTGAAAAACAGTATGCTTGCTTGAATTAGAAGCGCGAAGAGCATTAGCGCCGAGGCATTTCTACTCAGTTTGGAGTAGCTAGTAGCAAAGGAAAAAACAAATAATAGAGTACCATTTTTACGACATGTTTGAAGAAAATATTGCTTATTTTGCTCTTAAGTTGTAAAATGAAGTAGTTCTTTCAGTGAAATTTCAATTTCGGAGAAATTAGAGAATTTGAAGTGGCAAATTTTATTTAGCACTGTAATAAGGAAATCATTTTTTTTCTATTGGTATACGCATGATTAATTTTTCCCATTATTCTATTATCTAGGTAGGGTCTTATTAATCTACGGTCAAAAGTAATGTGCCTTTTCTTTCTATACTATTCTTGTTTCTGAGCTCAATTTTTTCCAGGATTCCTGCAGGGGTCATTTTGGAATTTAGACTTGGAAACGCGATTTATGACAAAATAGAGCTGGAGAGCTTTACAATATTTTCATCGATTTTGGTAGAGGAGTCGATCATTAGATTTTTTTTGGAATAAGTGTTTGATGATTTGATTTTCTCAGTCTAGGGAAAATTCTCTATAGAAAGTAATATTTCGACACAATTTTTTTTTATAAAAGTCCTGTGTATAATAAAGTTTAAAATTATCCTTTTGCATTCTCAAGCATCAATAAAGTCCTCAAATATTTAAAGAAATCAATTAGAAGAAGTGTCATTCCATGATCATCTGCATGATTAATGAAATTATAAAGTTAACAACAATCAAGTAAATTTTGTGAATAATTTATTTTTATTATAATAAAAATGACATACATTCGCAGTCCTCTGATTCGGTAGCAATTATAAAAAATTAGGGTGCGTTTTGATTGGGATGACCGACAAACCTGAAGTCGATATGTTTTCGAAAGCTTCTCCAAAGGAAACAGAAGGAACTATTTAATTTCACTTGTTTCAACAACGGAAAGAAGGTTTAGGTTTATTATTTTTATAATTCAAATTTTTCTAAGCATATTAATGTATCATGGGGAAATTTTGCATCTGTTAGGTACAAGGAAAACAATACAGTTTAGACATTTCATCTAAACACGAGGAGAACTGTCGAGGAAATGAATGAAATGAGGTAGGGAAAAATAATCCCAATTGAAATTAAAGTGAAATACATACTATTCATTTGCAGGATACATATTGGTACATTTTGCATAAACGATATATGGTTCTTTTCATTCATTTTTTTAAAAAAGTGTTTATTGTAAATTAAAAATAAATTTTTAATTATTTTAAAACAAAACAAACCTGGATTCAACAAGAATTTTATAAGCAACTATCGGAAATTATTAATGGACACCCATCACATATCTAATTCACCAGGCCAAAGTTTAAAAAAAATCTAGAATATATATATATGTAACAAAAATAACAAAAAGAATAAAAAAAAACATTTAATAAAACTGTCCTTAACATTTCCACCGATCTCATGAAAAAGGACGATTTAGAATTTTCGAATTATAAGCTTCTTTATCTTAAAACTGATGAACTGTCAAATAATTTATTTCATTTTGCGATGTTCAATAATCAGTTATAAATGTTCTACCCTCATTAGAAATTGATGTAGCGTAGCCATAATTAGCACTTGAGTCTTTAAATCAGAATCTTACAGATTCTGATCTTAATCTTACAGATTAATCAGAATCTTACCTTAACAGAAAGACCGTTTCTCCGATTCTAATTTTTTTTTTAGAAATGTATCAAATTTAAAGGCAGTTAGAAGGGAATCTATTTTTACATCAAAATACATTAAAAGACATTGGTTCGATTGAATGGATGGGTATAATTTGGCATACTTTTCTTTTTCAAGAAACCTAGCTCATTATAGAGGGTTCCAATTGTTCTAAAATTATTGGAAATTAATATTCAAATTCAAATATTCGACTTGGTTTAATTAAATCTTACTTTTTTACTTTCACATATAAAAAATGTTTCAAAGAGAAAGTAATGTGACCATAAAAAAAAATTCGATCTTAAGATTTTGACGAATATTAACAGTGCAGATCTCTTCAAACCGAGAAGCACAATGTATGAATTTTATTTGTCTGAAGGTCTATAAACAAGATATATCAAAAGAGCTAACAATTACAGGAATGGAATTTGGTCTCCGAATTTGTAGGTTTCTATCAAATATCGAGTAAAATGTATATACATGAAGTTTCTGTCTATCCAAGTATAAGTAACCATAATAATTTCAAAATTCAAAGATCTCGATGGATCATATTTGGTACGTAATCATAGCATCTTAAATATTTCTTTCATAATTTTGCAAAAAAACTATGTCAATGGGTTATCGGTTTCTATAAATATATGCATGTAAAGGTGATAACTCAAAAACATAATGACTCAGGTAAACAAACTTATTGTCAAAATAATAATTCTGTCATCTTTCGGTTTCAGTCGGAGAAAAAATAACATCCGCAATGCCTACATAGTTTTCTTCTATGAAAAAAAAAATGCTATTGTGCTGAGATTCTTAAAATTCGGTCTTGCTCAAGATTCACAATTTTGAGGCGGGGAGACGCGATAATATCTCTCTTAAGGAATATGTAGAATTTATGGATATTATTTTTCCTAGTTAATAGGCTTGTTATGGGCTTGCAATCATCTACCAATGTCATGGGCTGTAGATGCTTCAAAAATGCGAGGGAACACTGAAAAATAATTATACAAAATATATTTTTCTGAGCTTTATTACATAATAAAAATGCCTTCAATTTTTAAAATACAAAATGCATTCAATTTTTAAAATACAAAATGCATTCAATTTTTAAATAAAAAATTCCTTTGAATAAATATGACATTCTCAAAAACAAGTGGTCATTTAAGTGAGCCCGATGGGTCAAAACATTAAAAATCACAATAATGAAAATCATTTTTTCCTAACAACCATCTCGAGTATTTTGCCATAATGAAATGGGAGGCCCGTATTGGTGCGCCCATTTCTCTCAATCGCATGTTTCAATATGTCCTTCTTGAAATCTTCTTTGTGTTCCTGCGGAATATAAGGTAATAAAACACAGATAGAAGAGAAAAAATCTGAAATGAAAAAAAAAAGTATGATAATTTAAGGAAGAACATCAACATTATACTGTTAAACTTAATTCACACATGAAATTTAATTTTGCAATTCAAATGGCGCGCACGTATAAGAATCAGTAATTATAAATTACATTATTATTGTTGTACAATTTTTGCACAAAATATTTAAAAAAGGGGCCACTTAACACTTTAATATATATTATTCAGATATTTATACATATAGGGAACGCACTTACATTCTTTATTCTATTTCCTTCTGAACGACAGCATCTATAACAATAAAAATAGTGTTTAAGTATAGTAAAACAGTTGTATGCTGAATGAGCTCACCTGTTGTGCCATCTGGTGGCAAACTTTGGAATTTGCGTTCTTACCTCAAAAACCATACAAGACAAAGGGAGGGGAAAATGACAGCTTACGATCTTATCGATTTAGTACAAAAAGACACCAAATGCTAAAAACAAAACGTCCAAAATTCAAATATGACGTCACATGGATAAAAAGAGAAAATGTTTCTTTTTTGGACACATTTTTTTTTTTACCTAATCTACTTTTTCTATAGGAATAACTCAAGAATACGGGACCTTTCTGTCTACATCATTGAACTTTTAATGGCGTATCACTGTTGTTTGCACTAGAATGCCAAGTGGTATTCTAAAAAACCTGGAAAATTCACATGATAGTCCAGATCCAGACCTGAAATGTAGATGACGGAGAGCAATTTTGAACAACGAAAATAAAGATGTCCTTTCTTTTATTTCGCTTTTAACGTGTTTTATGATGTCATTATCAGAAATTGAAAATTGTGCATTTCGAGTATTTTATTTTTAACATTAATGTGCATCAGGTGACTTTCTGTTCCAAATAAAAAACGCTCTACAATTTTGTAATTTACATTATCTTCCTAGTTAGTATCGTTTTCTATACAGAAACGCTAATTCAAGACTTTTCCCACTAGATGGCGCTGTTAGTGGTCTCACTAAGCAGTGCAAAACTGTCATTATACTTTTCATGACAATAGATGTCATCATCCAGAAGTTAAAGGGTTGAAAGGAATAATTTAGGAACCTTAACTATATTTCCCTTCTATTTTTGAAATCTATGGGCACCATACTGGCATATGCTGTTAATGGCTCTGGAATTAATTCTGAAATTAAAAGCATATTTCTTTCAGAATTTAGAGAAAAATTGAGGCAGGAATTAACAAAGAATTACCCAGATGAAAACTAATATACAATCATTTAATTTTTTTTCGCTAAGATTAACGAACGAGAAATTGAGAAGCATTATGATTGCTTTGTTTTAGAATTGCTAACACTGCAAAAATTTATAATATTGACGGACATTTAATTTTATCTACAAATATTTTTTATTTTATATATTATTAGACATTAATTTTATTCTACTGCAGCCACCAGGTTGAATGATATTTCCTTGTCAATTCACATTGTTTTAAGATGGATAAAGAAATATATAACTCAAGTAAAATAAATATGAAGTATAGCATTTAATTTCGATGGAAGATAACTCAATGCAGTTGATTAATTATATTCAGTTTGAAAGAGAATCTGCGAACTTCTTACAGATCGCACTATTGTTAATAAGAAACTTCAATAGCTTATGACTGGACATGAGGATTACAATGTATATATATCAAATTGAAAAAAAAATTACGAATAGAGGCTGATGGCTTATGTTATACAATAGGTTGTCGTAGTGGAATTTTCTCCAAAAAAAAGTTTTGAAAAGGTACACCAAATGCAAAGATTTTACATTATGAAATAAAAACCACCAAAATACTGCTCACTGGAATAAAGTCTGTTTTCTACTAATCTATGAAGGTAGCAATTTTATTAAATATTGCCTCTTTATTTTAGACTTTTTACAATTTTATACGATGAAATGGCTTGTAATGATGATAAAATTGCCTTTACGTTCTAAAATAATGCATTCAATATTTCGAAAAAACTGAAAGAATTGAACTCTATTTAACCAGGAGGATAAATAAATATGACAGAATACTAGAGTAAATAATTAAGATTAGCTAATTAAATACGTAGAAAAAAATCCAATAATTGTTTATTAGCAAGTTTCTCCCACAATTTCTTGAAAATTTAAACAGTGAAACTTTGATCAGACGTTTTGATAAATTCATTAAAAACAATCTGTGTTCTTTATGTTCATTCTAACAATTCTAAGCAATCTGTGTTCATTATATTCATATCTAAAAGCTCTTCATTCTTTAGTTCAAGAGAATGTAGAGCTTTTAGATATTTTATGAAGCAGCAAATCTCATGGATAAGTTTAAATAAGATTCCTTGTGCATTGTTTGGTTAAAAAGATGCGAATCATTCAAGTATATTTCCAACAACGAGACAATTTTTTTAATGCATCATATATTCGCGACACTGCAGTTTCAGTCTTGCTATTAATTAAACTAACTTTTTGGTGTCCACCTAGGTCACTAAGATTTCTGACTTTTCTGGCTGTTAAACTATTAATAGTTAATATACAGTATATCAAAATTTCAGCATGTTATTTAATTACTGAAATATAAAAATGGAATCAGTTTAGAAAAAATTACTCACATAAATTAAAATATGTATATATTACCAATAAAGTGCATAATTCAGTTATTTTATGATTTCTTAATTATTTCATGTTATCATATACTGTATGAAATAACGGATTCTATGTTTTAACGATGCATAACGATGGCTAACCCTAATTTCATGCTGGATTAAACTTTATGCTTTGAAATCAGAATCTGATTTCAGTTACATTTTTTTTTTCAGACTGAAAGTCTGGTGATACCATCAAACCTTTTACAAACATTTTAATAATATATTAAAACTCCATTCATTAGTTGAGGTGTTGAATCAAGTGCAGTCAAGTGCTTTGAAAAGCATTATAAGAAATTATATAAAATTTCTGCATAATAGTTTCTTTACATTTGACCGTTGCCATTTATTTAACAATGCGTAATAAGGCCAATTTTTGTGCCCCATAAATACTAGCGAATTATATATTAGATACAGGACAGACAATTGTGCTTTGAATACGACTTCAAAAAAAAAAAAATCCCAACGTATTGAAATTAGCAGCATCTAAACAGATCATTCATCGTGCTAATTCTCATCAAAGATCAATCTTAATATTTTCTGTTATGTATTATTACTTTACTAACCGCCTTTGGCGACCTGCCGGTTCGCCAGTATTACCGCTCGCTACAATTTTCAATTAAATATTTTAAGTAACTAGTCTCTTAAAAGATTCGCAAACAAAACATTTTTAATCTTCAAATTTTGATAGTCATGCTAAACTTATGCTGTTGTTTAGATCGTTTCGTTCAATTTACTACATATATTTTGCTAATTTGTTGTCATTTCCGGTAAAACTTCAACTTTAAATTAAAGTGGAAATAATGAAATTGCAATTATTATAAAGATATTTTTTAATAAAACCAAGCGTTTTATTTTATTTATCATCTTTATTTTTACTTATTATTATTATTATTGAATATAAGTATTGCAAACAGAATTGCTCGGTATTTAAGTCATATGTGAACTACAAAATATTTTTCATAATTTATGTAATATCTCAAAGAATAATTTAACAAAAATTTCTCAGATTCAGCATAAAATTCAGTTTTTAGTTTTGTTTGCAAAAGGATTGAAATGAAAACAACAATAATTTTTTGTTCCGACCTATAAATATATTTCAAAAATTATGAAGTCTAAATTTAATGCAGTAAGGTATCATATTCTGAGAAATATTTTGGACACACCAAATTTTAAATAAATGAATGAATCTTTCTATTTTCCACAATCAACTAAGACTTATTTATGAAGTTTTGAATGTTAAAAATTTAGAAAAACTCAACATTTTCTTAATCTTAGGCCAATTAATCTTGAGAAACCTGCACGGTGATTGGCGCATTTTCTTTGAAACGATCGATGGAAAATCTAAAATTATCTTTTTTTTTATTGAATAGTGATATTCAAATTTTCATAAATCATTCAGTTTAAGTGATTGATTTAGTTGATTGGAAATTAACTCTTTATTTAAAACATTAGTGTTTCAAGAACATTTTGTTAAACGTGATTTCCACAGCAGAAGCTTAATATAAAATCAAAAATTCGTTATTTATTAGAGCATTTATTGAATCAAGTTACATAAAATATAATCATTTTCCATTTAGACCATTTTAGCAGATCTGCGTCTTACTAAAGGTTTACAAATTAGCTGTGTGGCCCTGATTTGAATCGATATCCTGTTCATATTAAACAAAACTTGCCTTAAAATAAAACTGATTTATTGGATTAATAATATAGAGAGTGTAAAAGATCATAAAATAATTTTTCTTGAATTTATTTTTCAGAAAAAATAATATTTTATATTTGTTTTCTTTCCTACAGACACGTGCCGAAAATTATATTTTTGCAGATTTCATTTCCAAATTAATTTTTAATTGGAGCTTTAATCAATGTGATGGCAACACTTTGAAAAATATAGTTAAAATATTTATTTAAAAATTCATTAAAAATAGAAATTTAATAATTTTAAAATTAAAACATTGGTATCATTTAAAATATAAATTTTTGATTTTTTACTTCATGTAAAAATCTTTTTTGTGCGGTAATATTTTCGGAAGTTATAGCAGAAACACGCCAAAACGACGCTTAATTTTTAAATAAATAAAATTATAATTAAAAATTCAAAAAATAACCCCCAGGTGCACATTCCCGGCCTCCAAGGTATACACGTGCCAAATTTGGTAGCTGTAGGTTGAATGGTCTGGTCTGTAGGCGCCAACACACACACACACACACACACACACACTCACACACATTGAGCTTTATTATAAGTATAGATAGATAGATAGATTTACTGAGTTGTGCAGCATCTCTCCCTCTTTCTTTAATATTAGTACAAATGATGTGAAAGTTTTATTAGATGAATATAGCCCAAATAATATAAACTTAAAATATTTTATTCTCTGCATCTTGTATGGAGTATTATTATTCATTGATTTGTAATCTGAAAATACTTTCATGATGGAACATTATATATTTATGTGGTACAGATTTCTTAAAGCTTCTTAAGTTAATTAAAAGCTAAAGGCTTGATTTAAGTTGTTAGAACTTCGAGGGAAAATGCTGATTCGGCCTTGTTATACCGAACTCTGGACTGAAATACTGCCATTATTTCATTTTAGGACCAATATTCGTCAATTTGGTCATTAAAATTTTAATTATAATTAGCCGGAGATCTGTTTCAAAAATTTAATTTAGATTAGATAAGTGTAGTGTTCTTTAGTGATAAATATCAATGCTACAACGATATAATTCAAAAATTAGATTATGTTCAATATATATGTTATGTTATTAGAAGATTATGTTCTATACTACATTAAAATTTGGCGGTCGGCAATAAATTCTAGCTTTAAATAATTAAATGATAAATCTAAAAAAATTTCTTTAAATCCAATGATTATTCGCTAGAATTTCGCGATTTTGCCTGGGGTTTCATTTGCGAGTATGAATAGATGGTTTGACAATGGATCTTCAATTTTGAGTTTTTATGAAACTATCGAATACTCTGCAAGTAAGATATATCTATTGTTACGAAATTTTCACCGGGGTTCGTTTGGATAGTGGAAGTTATATGGTATGGAGAACGCTCAATAATCAGAAGGTAATGGAAAAAGAAATAACGACGTTTATTTACACGAAGACACACAGGACAGCACGAAGCGACAACTATATACAGCACAGAAGACGATTATCTTCACCCGAGACGTGTAGCATACAACCAGAATCTACCGCAGACAGTAGCGCACAGCTCAGTTCAGCACTAGCTTGTCTCAGTCGCTTCCGACTCCTCCGTCTTCTACTTCTCCGACTCTGGGTCGGATTACTGACTTCTACCTTCCGACTACTTCTCTGGCAGCTGTAGCCCCTTTTATAGGTCTCAGGAGGCGGGGCTAGAAGCCTCTCAACCAATCAGGAACGTTCGAGGCGTATCTCGGTTCCTACTGGACGGATCGGGAAAATTCTCGAAGTTTCGGGTATAATCTATTTTGGCGCCAAAGTCGCCAAATTGGTCGCGAAGTCGCCAAATGGTCGCCAAGTTTGTCGCCAAGCTCTGGGACCCCCGACACGACGCCCAGACTCTGTCCCATAGAGATGACTGTAAAACATTCTTTCCAATGATGGAACCAATTATGCTGGGAAGCAGCATTACGGATTCGTAACACTATTTTAGGTTTGAATTTTAAAATTCATTTAATTTGTTAGGAATCTGGTTTCCTATAATTTCGGTCGTAAAAAGTAAAAATGTATTTCTACTACTAATAAAAAAGAATGCATGTGTGCTGATTCTATAAGAAAAATCATTGACCTAGAACTGCAAAACTTAGGAATGGAATATTCACCTGCAAAGATTTTAAATTTTTTTATTATAATTTTAATGAAATGAAAATCAAGAGATTTCGGCATTTTTTCAAAATAGAATCTCAGAATATTTCGTAAAATGATTTTAAATTTAAAGAACTTTTTTAATGGAAACCAGTTTTTTTTTGTTATATAATTTTCTCTTAATTTTAGCAATTTTTTAAAAAAAGGTTATTTTTTTTCCATTATTTACATCATTTTCTTTGCAACGGAAATCGAATCATTTTCCATTACACATTCAAATATTTGATGTTTATTAAATAATTATAATTACGTTATTAAGTATTCATTAATGCATTCTGATAAAAGTATTGTTTATTCTGTGAATATTTTCATAATTTGGCATCGTCATTTTATTTTATTCAGCATTTTGCAGAAGCTAAACAAACTACCTTTAGATACTAAGTTCATTAAAAAAATGAAACCGATGTACAAAATAATCGTACTTGTTATTGTTTTAAAATCAATATAACTTGTGTTTTTACGCTAACTAATACAAATAGATTGCACTGCAAAAATCATCAGGAGTAACGGCGTTCAATTTCTTTGTGTTAAATAAAATAGACACGAATGATTTTCATGCGGTTTTGACACGTGATATCCGATGAGACGGTTCATGCATACAAAAAGCAGAACAGGCGCAAGCCTACTGAAATAGGCTAAAATACTGTTTCGAAATTTTCTTTACCGGGGTTCGTTTGGATAGTGGAAGTGATATGGTGTGTAGAACGCTCAATCAGCAGACGGTAGTAGAAAATAAAACAACGACGTTTATTTACATGAAGACACACAGGACAGCATAAAGCTACAACTATATACAGCACAGAAGACGATTATCTTCACCCGAGACGTGTAGCATACAACAGCACACACAGCAGCATACAACCAGAATCTACTGCAGACAGTAGCGCACAGCTCAGTTCAGCACTAGCTTGGCTCAGTCGCTTCCGACTACTCCGTCTCGGATTACTGACTTCGCTCCGTCGATTCCGCTTACTCTTCTTCGACCACTCTGACTACTGGCTTCGTCGTCTCGACTCCGCTGCTCTCGAACTCGGACTACTCCGTCGTCTACGACTACTGGCTTCGTCGACTCCTTTGGCAGCGGCGGCCGCTTCTTTTTATAGGTCTCAGGAGGCGGGGCTAGAAGCCTCTCAACCAATCAGGAACGTTCGAGGCGTATCTCGGTTCCTACTGGACGGATTGGGAAAATTCTCGAAGTTTCGGGTATTATCTATTTTGGCGCCAAAGTCGCCAAAGTCGTCGCCAAGTCGCCAAATGGTCGCCAAGTTTGTCGCCAAGCTCTGGGACCTCCGACGCACACCTGGACTTCGTCCCATTCAGATGACTGTAAAACTTTCTTTCCAATGATGGAACAAACTATGTTGGGAAGCCGAATTGCAGGTTTGTAACAATACTTTGTAGTACTTTTTACAAAGTACTTTTCTGACGGAATCATGAGTACCCGAGTATAAATAAATAAGTATGTATTTATTATTTATATAAGATAAATATATAAATAATAAAATATTTAACTGAAATGAAATACGAGTATCTCAAGCGAACCTGCTGATTGTTAAAGGTAACTAATATTTTATATTTAAAACCAGAAAAAGTCTCAGAAGTAGGAGTAGAAATTAAATACTAATTTAGCAACCACGTTAGTCCCACCATTCTAAAAAAAGATAAGAATTGACGAATGATTTTATTTATTTGAAAGAGTTTTGGGAAATTTTGATGTAATAGAAATTCGAGGTGCATATTAAATCTTAGGGACTCTCAATATTTTACTATCCGAATCACGGATAAAATTTACGATTTCGATTTGTCTTTATATCTATACTTATAATAAAGCTCAATGTGTGTGTGTGTGTTTTGGCGCTCTACAGGCCAGCCGTTTGACTTACAGCTACCAAATTTGATACACGCATATCTTGGAGGTCGGAAATTCGCACCTGGGGTCCCTTTTTTTGAATTTTTCCTTATAATTTTAATTATTAATTAAAAACTAACTTTCCTGCCAAAAAATCTTCATTTCCCCATCGTCAGATGAGTATGGCTTCAGTTTTCCCCCCACACTAATGAGGTTAGGCTTAACATTTTTCGACCGATTATTTCAAACGATTCTGTTTATTTTCTTAATGTCTGATGCATTTAAAATTAAACATTGTTATTTAATCGACCTTTCAGATTCATTCTGATGTACATGTACTTTTGAATTAAAATAACACAGAATAAAGGGAATTAAAATTTTTTTTATCTGCATAGCGTTACCTAAACAGGCGTAGAAAAATTCACGCATTTGCATTACCATAACTAGCGTTGAAAATTCACGCATGCTCATTATGCTCTGATTGTTGACAATTATTTTCAACGGATGCGGACTTATGCAAGTTATTTTTTAGCTTAGTTGTGTGCTTTCGTAATTAAATTATATTTATGTTAGTTATATATTTTTGTATATGCGTATAGCTTTTACATCGTTTTTTAAATAGTTTTTTTTAACCTATTTTCATCCGATTATTTTAAACATTTCTGTTTATTTTCTTGGTGTTTGATGCATTTAAAATTAAAAATTGTTAATTAATCGATCTACTCATGATGAATCTGATAAAATTTTGTTAACAAATTCTTGATATATTACATAAATTGAGAAAGATATTCTTTAGTGCCCATAAGGTTTAAATGCTCAGTGACTCTGTTTTCAGTAATCATATTATAAAAAAATGCTTTGTTTCAGTAAAAAAATATTATATTAATTGCAGATTAATCCTTTCCACTTTAATTTAAAGCATAAATTCTACGGGAGCTAACAGAAAATTAGAGATATACATATTACGTTATGACTGAAGGCCTTTATAATATTGTGAGTGAATTATATGACTATCAAAATTTGAAGTTATAAAATATTTTGATGAAGAAGCTATTAAAATAGTTAAATAAAATATTTAATTATTAAAATTTTAACGAGTATAAAGATTGGCGAACCGGCTGGTCGCCAAAAGCTGCTAGTTTAATAATAAAACAAAGAATAGAGTTTTACGTTTATAGCTTTCATCATCAGGATATACATCCCTTTTCTCTTCTTTCTCACAATGTAGAACTTCAAATCCTATTTCTTCCATTAACTTCTTGTAATAAGATGCATCATATTTAGCGTGATGCGAATCTGGAATTCTATTATTATGGCCCTATAAGAATAAAATAAAAAGGTATAAAAGTCCGCAACCTAAAAAAAAAAGAAATTTATTAAGATTTTGTAGAGGAGATTAGCCTTACTTTGAGATATTGGCCCCACTTCGAACTATTTTGCAGTTCCTCGATTGCTTCATAGAATGTTGCCTCTAATACAAAGAAAAATGCCGCTTCTCCGCCAGAAACAAGGAGCCTGTAAATGTTCTGAAATCCAGCTTTCTGGTTTCTCACCCAATGGAAACAATGAATGGATACCACTTTAGCTATTTTCGCTTCCCACTGCTCAACAGTAGACCTAAGAACAACAACAACAAGTCATTATTAGAATGAGTTTGATTTATTAGAAGCAACGTAGTAACACTGCTCCCACAAGCACTTTGCATGTACATTTTACATATCATAATTTCGATGAACACTTTTTTTTTTTTGATTCAGTGAAACAAATGTATTGAATATTGAAAGGGACATTCTTGTATAGAAAATACTGGAATATTTATAAAAGTAAAACACAGTTTGTAAAAATACACTATTTTTTACTTTCTTGAATACGAAGTACAGAGAAAGCATTTTATTTAAATGCACAACCGATAATGTTCAGATATTAATTACGAAAAACCATTTTTTCCTCCAATATAAATAAAAATAAAATCAAACGATAAATTTGTACTTTATAATCATAAAACATTACTGTTTGCATTTTATTGAAATAAGAATATTTGCAAACGATAGTTAATTTTTCAAATATGTTTAAAATGCTGAGACAAATTTTCAGCTCTTGCCTACTAATACAAACTTTTGACACTTGTCAAAAAGATCTTTAGGAATTTTTAATATAAATTTTGAAACATGCCAAGATTTGCATATTATTTTCATAATATTTGTATTTTGATATTTTTTTATGAAAAAGTACTGAATTGTTCGATAGCAATAAAAACATTACCTATGGTTGCTTCGTTATGTAATATTTCATTTTTACATTTTCGTATACAATCTATAGAGAAAATACAGTAATCGTCAAAACATTCGAACTCGAGATTTTGTCGAATCTGTGTTTAAGATCTTCCCGATTTCGAAGAATATATTTTTGGCATTATGCCTGTTTTTGGCAAAGATAACTCAAAAATGCCTTCAGATAGGAGGATGAAATTTGGTATATGATCTTTAAACCAAATTTGTAGATTTCTATGAAATTTTAAGCGAAATCTATTCTGAGAAAATCTGTCTGTTCAGGGCGTCCAGATATAAGTTAACACAATAATACAAAACAGAGAGTTAACTGTTAGTACATAAATTTAATATTTAAAGTGTATATATTCATCAAATTCGAAAAGATGGTCAAAGGCTTAATCATCTGTCGGTCTGTTCTTTCTCAAACCATATAAATGTGATAATTCAGAAACGCATTGTTCTAACTATATAAAGTTTGGCATGTGATTTTGTGACTATAATTGGAATTCTGTATAAAATTCTGATTTCATTGGAGGGAAATAATGCAATTAAAACACAAATTTGATTTTCGGGAATTTATTACTCAATTTCAGGTATTACTCGCCAAGAGTTGTACAGTAGATTTAGTAAAAATATTAAATTAAGAAAGATCAACCTATTATAGCTATCATTGCCAGTACCAAAACATTAGCAGCTTTATCAAATGTCTTCAATTTTATAGGAAGAAAATACTCTCTAATAAAGGATCCATGTCGGAAAGAATCGGAAAAATCATTCCCGATTGAGAGGCAGAAATAATTATTTTTGTACTAATTTGTCTTATATTTATAATTTATTGTAATTATAAATATTATGGAGCTTTTTCCCCCTTCACTATTTGATAACAGAATTGCACCCAACAAAAAATTTCAGTTAGTTTCTAAAAAAATAGCGAATCCTAATGGAGAATGCGAAAGTCTAGTTTTTCTGTGAGTACAAAACCGATTGCAAAAACAAACATAAAACAAGTTAAATTCAAGTAAATATAAAATACAAGCTCAAATTAAAAAAAACTGGGGGAACTAGTGAAATAGGAAACGGAGACTGAAATAAAGCTAAGAAAGTTTTCGGGTTTTAATATCAATTAGAAAGAAAAATTAAAAAGGAAAAATAGACAGTGAAATGTACAGTTTTGGCACTTATTAAGAATTCTCATAAATGATCGCTATTCAGAAAACAATACATTTAGTAAGAAAGTAGAAAATAAGCTGGGAAAATTCAGTAGTGACTCGGATTTTTATAAGAATAAACACTTGAAAGTGCAAGACATTTTGAATTTTATATGTTTATTTATCAAAAGAGAAGAAATAAAATGTTCCAAAGTTTTTCGGAACTCATGGAACTACTGAAAAGGCAAGTCTTATTTATTTTGATTCTTTTATTTTGATTCTTCTTAAAAATACTGGGACAACTTTTTTACTTAGCCTGTAAGGGACTCCAGTTTTGCAACTGATTTAGTGGAAAGGTTTTAATGGGAGAAAAGAAACAATAACATATAAAAATATCAATACAAGGTTAATTGGCAATAGATTGATAAAAAATAATGAAGCTAGATATTTAGAATTCTTCTATACTTTCAAAAGGTGATAAATCATTTGTGTTGAGTAAAATGTAGGAGAGATCAGAATTAACAGCAATAATTTTTTTAAAAAAATTCTTATACTTTTAAATATATCTAAGATTTCCTGATTTTCTCTATTTTAATAGTTTAATTATTCATTCACAATATGAATAAAAATATTCAGTGATTTCCTTGAATTTACCACCATAAATATTTTTTCAAAACTTGGACAAGTTGTAACAGTCGACCTAATATGGGGAAAGTTGTAACAGTAAAAAAGCAATATTTACCATTATTTCATTAATTAAAACAACCTTTTTTTACCCAGATTATGGACGATTTATGTTCTTAAATGATTGTGGAATGCATTATTAAAAAAATAATGTTATTTGATACAACTGGAAAATATGAATTCAATTTAATCACATTATTGCAAATTAAATTATATGCATATTACGAAATAAACGTGGAAATAAAAATCGTACTAAGGAGCAAAAAAATACTACTAACGACTGATTGTTTGGATGCATGAGTTCGAAATTCGTCATAACATTTACAGATTGTGTTTTAAAGTGAATAAAAAAACATTACGATTAAGAAAAAAATAATTTTTGGTGATATCAATTGATCCTTACAAAGTAATTTTTGAATATTAAGATTGTTTTAAAACGTTTGTGTAGTAATTTCTATATCTGAGTCATAGGCGATAATCCATCCGGCGGCGTTTAAACTTATTTTTCTTTGATTTAAACTTTCCTATAGAAGTTTATTTCTTGATTTCTTCTATATCTTCTTTCCACAAAATGAATGAACTTTTTGGTGATACGGCGAACCCTCTCTAGGACAATTCTAATAATATTTTACTGCTCCATTAGCGAAGCGTTGAATTAAGGGCTTTTGTACGAAAGGTCAATGAAGCAGTTTGAAAACGTTTGTCTAACAGTTTATTTACATTTGGTTGTTGCAATTCGAGAATAATTTATAAAAATTATTTCTGTGCCTCGTACGTTCTATATGATAGATAGATGCACAAGATATTTGGTAATCATTATGACTTGGCATAGGAAAGATAAACATTAGCAAGTGATTTATAGAATAAAAGTAAAATAACAAATTGACATAAAAGTCAGTCTGGATCAGAATTGCTGTTAATGGAAGCAAATGATAAAGTGTTTTCCATCGCTTATATTTTGTACCCAAGTTTTGCAAATTAAATATTGAACCCATTTTCTTTCCTGAAAACTGTAGGCCAAGGTGGTCTGTTCGTAATATCTTGACTCGGGAGCCGGAGTGTTCTGAAGAGCTGGTTTGAAACTTGATTTCATCTCCGGGTCACGAGTTCCTAGATCAAGACCACTATAACATCACGATCCAGCCCATTTATAAGGTTAGTTTTTGAAACTCGGGATTTGAATCCATTGTTCTCAAATCTCGTGTTAAATCTCTGCACATCGAATTACCAGTTATGTTTTAAAATTATGATTTTTGATTCCACCTTCCAATAGAAAATTTCAGGCTTTAATTAATTGCAGCTATTATTTGCCATGACTTGAAATGATTAAAAAATGTTCTCCAAATATCTGAGAAAAAGACAGCTGGAAAGCCAACATTAGCTGAAATTTATTTTGTTTGATTCATAATTCGAAAAGATTCAACCGTTCTAATGATTAAATACAATTGGATGCAAAATCTATTTATAGTTTAATTAACGTCCCATTTCAAAGCAACATTAGGGCTATTTTGGGAGGATCTCGTAATTTTGAACCGCGGTCAGATGATGAGGATTACACCCGAGCTGGCACCCCCCTCTCCACACAACTTCACACCAGCGAGATGACGTTTGGCCCGGATGGATTTAAGCCGCTTACAAGACAGTTCTTCAGTGGAATCGAGTTTCGAATTTAAAACCCTCCGGTTCCGAAGCCGAGTCCTTACCACCAGGCCACTTCGACCGCTTCTATTTATAAAATTTAATATGCTATTTATAATGCTATTTTTTTATATTTTTAAATTTGAAACGTTTTATAAATGATGATAAAAGTTACCAGATGTTAAAATAAGACTTAATATCTACAAAAATGGACCAAACATTCCATGGAATATTTTTCCTTCTTGATGCAATAGGATTCTTATATTTAAAATAAAACGATAGCATCCACAAGTTGGTGCTTCGAATTCTATTTAATCATCAGGATATTTTCGTTGTTGCATTGCATCTTTTGCATAATTATTCAAAAGAAAAATACAAATTAAAACTATTAATAAAACAAATAGTTATAGAAAGAAAAAAAAATTGTATTTCTAAAAATTAAGAAGATTCCTTCTGAATGTTAGAAATGAAATGTTTTTGAAATAATTATTTAAAGCAGAGGTCCTCGAACTTTTAAATTTTATGACCCACTGTTTAGAAAACGAATCTGAAAGGACCCATTTCATTTTCTGCATATTGATTTTTTAATAGACAAACAGTGCATGGTCTTTCTGAAAAAAGTTTTATGGATAGAAAAAAGTACTTTTGTGAAGGGAAAAACATCATTAAATAAATGAAGATTTTAATCCGATTTCTGATTTTTGAAAATTTGTGTAAAGATGCGTTTACATTCAATATCTGGTTGCAACCCACCAAATTCAGAAATTGAGAGAACCCACGAAATTGACTTATGATTCAACAGTAGGTCGAAATCCACAGATAGAAAATTCCAGGCTTAAAGAATAGCATTTCTTGAAAATAAAATAATGTCAGAAAGAAAAACATTTTTTAATGAGATTTTTAATTATACTTTCGAATTATTTAGTAATTTTATTTTTCTTCTCTCATTAATGAATGTATATTTCATTAGTTTCCTCATTTTAATAAAAATCGTTTGCTCGAATTTCTTAAAATTCGTTTTGTTTTATTTTAAAATTTGGCATTGTATGTTCAGTCTTCAACTGCTTAGCATAATACTTGTTAGTTTCTTCTCAGAATAGATGAAAATAAGTAGAACAATTTTTTTTAACAAATAAATTATGAAGTAATGAAGGATTATCACCGATAAGGGATTCTAAAATAAAACTGTAAGTAATAAACATTATTAAATGGATATAAATTAGAATTAGAATGGATATAAACCAGAAGCTTTTTTGGATTTTATTTTTAATATCTTCTTTCCATTTCGGCACGATACTTCTCTTGTAATTTTCTCAGAATTTTTACCTTAATTGTGCAAATCAGATTCTTGCTTCCAAGTCTAACGAAGATATAGAACTAATCTCATAAATATGGCTAAGATTGCAAGACTAAATGTCGTTCTAAAAATGTTCCAAAACTTTGAAAATATTTTCATAATTTTTATGTAATTAACAGAAGCTTTTTCAGATTCCTGAGTTTAGTGATACAATGTAACTTAATTAGTTTTAATAGTGTACATTTGCACTGTCAGTATTCTAACAAATACATACCATTCTGTAATATCAACCACTACATATTCAATTGCATTCTTTTGTCTTGCGATATCTATTATATCGAGCATTACGGCCAATGCGATTATCTTTTGGTACTTGTGAAAGACTTCAAAGATTTTGAATAATATAAACTTTTGCTACGAGCCTATATTTGCATATTTTTGTAATATTTGCATTTTAATATTATTTTTGCAATAAATACCAAATGGTTCGATAGCAATAAAAACATTACTTATGAAGCTACAGTATGTAATATTTCATTTTAAAATTCTAGTATTATAAAGAAAGTACTGTACTATAGAGAAAGTACTGTAATAGTCAAAATATTCGAACTCTAGATTTTGTCAAATTTCAAATCTCCCCGAATTTAAAAAAAAATAATATTCCAAAGCTTTGAAAACTTTTTCCTAATTGTGATATAATTAACAGAAGCTTGTTTCGATTTCTGAAGTTAGTCAAACAATATAACTTAATTAGCCTTAATACTATATATTTACATTATCAATACCACAACAAATACATACCATTCTGTAATATCAGCCACTACATATTCAATTTGAGGATGGGCATTCTTTTGTCTTGCGATATCTATCATATCAGGCATTGCATCCAGTGCGATTATCTTTCCTGCTTTGGAAAAGAAAGGCTGGATGACTTCTTTTGTAGTTCCACCAGGTCCACAGCCGACATCCATGACGATCTCATTTCTATCGCTTTTGTTCAAGCCTAACTCTGTCAATTTACCCTTGAAGAAATCAATTACAGTTTCCATAGGTGAATGCCACTGTGTATAATCCTTGGGTTGAAGTTTTAAGCTCATTCTGAAAGATAAAAATGTCTTGTAAGTCATACACTTAATGATTTCTAATGTAAATACTTCATCTTTTACATTCATATTCATAGCCTTCTGAAAATAAATACTTAATAACTTTATCTGAAACATTCAGATATTTATCATTATAGTTGATCAGTTTTACCAGTAATGAAAATATCAAAGATATGCTCAATTTCCGCAGATACCAATTTTATTATCAAATTTTACACAAAATAGCAAGAAAGTTTACTCGATTATTCAGTTTTCTCCACACTTCAGTTAAATAGCAAAATGTTTTAACAATGCAACCTCGTTTCCTTCAACCTGGAATCCATAAGACATTCGAAGGAACTGATTTATTTTTAGATTTCCAGCAGCGCTTAGTCAGAAATTTTTAGATCATGCCAAAATTGCCAAGCTCTATTACACATAAGATGCCAGCATTTTGCCAATATGCTTGCATTCCCGGTTAACTTGGCGGTATTACGCCAAATCATTAAGCTCCATTATACATAAGGTACCAAGATTTCACCAAGGCGGTTGGCATTTTTTGGCGATTTATAGCAAGGGCCGAAAAAATAAACAAGTGCTCATTTAAATTTTTTTAAATCCAATTAAGACAAAAAATAAGAAAAAATGATTTTGCAAATTTAAAAGTATAATAATTCAATTCATACATGATACAGGACAATTTAGTTAAAAGATAAGTAATCTTTAGTGAATTAGATATTTGAAGGATTATAGTCATCGGTACTTAATTTCCTGTATTTCCTTAATTTCCTGTATCTCTGATGTCAGAAGTTATAACATATTGATACATAGATTTTTAATTTAACCCATTAATTGTTAATTTTTTTTGAAAATTTTGATCGGATAAGTTATATATATGCACAAAAAGTTGTGTAACATTATAATTATATTCAATTTATATTCCATTTTGAATATATTTGATACTTTTGAAGAAGTTTCAAAGAGGTATCGTTATAAAATGATTAATAAAATCATTTCAATAAGAAATAAATAGTAACCGCATTACTATTACACACGTTACTTTTAAATAAAAAAAATAAAATATTAACAGATCATTACTATAACCTCTAAATTTCTTATGTAGGGTATTTCATTATAATATAAAATCAATTGAAATCAATCAATGAATTTTTGACATTTAAAAGAATCAAAACCAATTCTAAAACCGAAATAATTTCTTATCTTTTTTAAAATGTTGTCCAAATGGTTTCTCCATGCAATGACGATTTGATGTTTTTAGGTCCTGAATAACCTATGTAATTTATTTAAGAAATAATTAGAGAAAAGCACTCGAGTGGAATTTGCAAACAGGATTTTTAAATATGAATTAAAAATTTCAATTTGTATCTAATAGCGAGTAGAATTAAGCAAGAAAGTATATGTTATTAAAAAATCAGTCAAAATTTGATGTACTGAATATTAAAACTTGCCCCAGGCAGGTTATAGATTACAGATATCATTTTAAAGTTATTTAGGAAATTAATGTTTAATTAAAAAGTTATCTAACTCTTAAATTTTTTTGTAAATATTACTGACGGAAATAATTAAATTTAATACAAATTTGGATGAATTTTCTGATTTTTTAAAGCATTTTGTCTTTTATACATTACTGTGAGTATGAAAATGAATGGCTTGATATTAAGATTTCTATAAACTCAAAATCTCATATTGCTACAAGGTTCTTTTTTTTTGCCTTTTTTTTCACTGGACACTTTTTTTTGCTTTACTAATTTTTCTTTTTTCTTTTCAGAAATCAGGAATCATAAATTACATTGGTGTTACAGAAATTTTGAAAGCAATGTTTTAGAACTCTCATTGATAATACCCGAGGAAGTAACATTTTCAAATAATTAAAATGAAAGATTTAATATGAAAATATAAAGTATTTAGAGAGATTCTAATTAATAAACTGATACGTAAAATGAATCACTTATTCAGTCTCCACTCTTTTTTACAGCTTTTCGCCACTTAAGAATTTCTCAATTCCTGTCAAAATACAATAGAACCCCATATACGACATTTACATTTATCAAAAATCTCTCTAAATCAAATTTTTCCTCAGGACACTAAAATTTGCTGTAAACATTTGTTCACTTTGTATATAGAATGGAATCTCTATATATCAAACAAATTTTTTTCTCGTCACTAGAAATTATTAATTGCATTCCTAAAGATGCAGTGCAGGTCTATACTGATGGTAGTCGTACAGCAGATTGTTCTGCCAGTGGAATTTATATTAGGACCCCTCATCTTGACTACAATAAAGCAACGCAACCCTGTCATTTACTCTGTCTTCAGCAGTGAGTTAATTGCGATTAATGTAAGGTTTGATGTTATCATATCTTATGATCGTGATTTTGGGGAACTATGGATCTTATCGGACAGTCGCAGTGCACTACAACATCTTAGGTGGTTGGTTCTCTGCAAACAATGAAATCAGCATATTATTCTGCTCAAACTGAAGGAGATTTCTCAGAACCATGACGTCCACCTCCAATGAATCCCATCCCACTTAAACCTTAGTTTTAATGAGATCACTGATAGATTGGCCAAAGAGGATCAATTTAATATAGCGTATTCCACCTTCGCACCAATGGTACACGTGAACATCCCCTGGAACTCTGCTGGAAATCAAATGTGACCATGGCTCCCAAACTGCTCTGGCTAACTAAAAAGTGCCATCTTAAGTATCGTTCCTTTGAAAGTGGTAGAAAAATCCATCCTACATGTAAAAAAATGCTGTGACCATCCAGCTTCACCGGATTACATTCCGGGTTGCATAGGCCTTTCTAAGGGAGACTTAACTTCCGATCCCCTTATTATTATAAATTTTATGGTGGTCAACGGCCAACTGGAGCTGGTCTGACTTATGTCAGATCTTTTGAGAATAAACAGCAACACAAATTTTCTCATTAATTTTTGTATATCAATTACAGCCAAAAAGCGACAATTGATTTTGCCCAAGAAAAGAAGAAGAAATTATCTCATCGATTATAGTGATTCTAAGATACCACATTGATTATAGTCATTCTAAGAAAGGTAATCTCAGAGAATCATACGGTATTCTAAGCTTATATTCCACGAAATTCTTTCCTAATTTGGTTTAATTTAAATTCAGTTTACGCCCAAATTCTTTACAGTGAGCAGGGCCCCAAACTGAAAATCACAATCTTCCAATGGGCACGCGTAAATGAGATATGCACTACAGAAGAATTTAGTTTTAAATCTTTTTTATCATAGGGTACTACGAAAGCATGACTTAAACTATTTTTGCAGCTACTTTCGGAGAACTGCTATCGAGATTTAATAGAACTCTTTGTTTCTACCATTTGTATTACATCAGAGACCGCTGACGCAAGTTTTTGTTCTGTCTTCTTTTATTTGTTATTTTAAAAAGTAATGTAACTGTAATCAACAGCTACAACACTCTTTCGACATACAATAAAGAAAAGCTTCTAAATACATTGACCGCCGCGCTGGATTTCTTACAATGTAATTTATATGGGCCCGCCAGTCACCGGAGATTCGCATGGTGGTCAAGGTGTTAAAAACAAATATTTGCGACTACTAGCAAACACTCTTAAGGAAGAACACATTGAGACAATCTTTTCACAATGCAAGTTAAAATTAAAAATATTGAAAAGAAAAACCGAGCTTGAATTTGAAGAAGTGAACGATGTGCCATCAGGTAAAAAAGATCAAATCCTTCAAAATGGCAAGCACACTAAGGTTATAAGGTTTAACCATGAAATTTCCCAGAAATAGTTAGAGTTTTTGTTTAAAATATTTTAAGTATATTTGCTCAAACTACAAGGATTCAAAGAATTAAATATAAAACTGACTTCTTGCTTTTTATATTAAAGTTGCATTTTTTTAAATTTTCATACTGTTTCCACAATTTTTTTTGTTAAAAATATAAATATTTCAATTGGAATATATGCATATTTATTTATTTTATTTTCATTCCACTCAGCTAATTCTTTGGTAATTTTATATCATTTTTATGTTTCATATTTACATTTTTTCCATTCCAGTTTAAATAAAAATTGCTTAGCATAAATGCACTTTAATGAATGCAAGCCTAATTTAACCTCTTAAAAATCTTTATTTTATAATAGTTTATCTGAGAAAATGCGCCATCTTCGTTTTTATATAGATCATACGCCTGTTGGAAGATTAGAAATGTAAATAGAAGCTGAAAGTAATAAAAGATGTAGAAAGCTAGATAAAAAAAAAATCATGATGCAGCAAAATAGTATGGAATTTCGACAACTGTGGTTTCAACAATTTTGAAAAACTTGTTATTTGAGCCTCTTTACTTTCTAGTATATGAAAAATGCAAATATAAAGTCTTGTAATTAAAAAACAAACAAACTCGAATTTGAGATTTCGATAATTCTCCACGCTTCGGACTTATCAGCGACCGAAAAACCAATTTTTTGAATTATGTCTGTTTGTCGCTCTTCACAACCTATGAGCATGATAACTGAAAAATGCTTTGATTCAGCAAGATGAAATTTGCTATATAGATTTTACACTGAATTTTTAGATTTACGTATATCGCATTTCTAGAACGAAATCCTTTCAGAGAAAGTCTGTATGCCCGGTTATCCAAGAAAAATCGCATACGATAACAACAAAAAGCAAAGAGCCAGATCGATAAAAATTGGTCACTAAGTTTAGCATCTATTTTGTATATTCTTACCAAATTTGAATCGAAATCTGTCAAAAGATGGCCTATCTATCCTTTTCATGCGTGCAAACACGATAACTCATAAACGAAATCGGGAAATTAATTTTAGCATCTAGTGAACCGTAACAAATTATGAACCAAGTCTGTCGAAGGATTGATCGTTTTACAGGTTTGCACTTTCCCATGCACCTAATCACAATGACTCAAAAGCGTAATGATTCAGATGAAAGTAATTTGGTAAGTGATCTTGTGACTACAATAATAGTTCTGTGACGAATTTTGATTTCAATCGGTTGGGAAAAATGTGCCTTAAATACTAGGTGATCAAGAAATAACAGGAGGTGTTCAGAGCCCTGTTAGCGTGTTATATACTAGACAAAATGTAACAAAATTTGGCCATCTTACACATTAAAGTATGCTGTTTTGATTTGTCAAGAAAAAAACAATTAGTAACAAAAACACCGATAGGGGAAATCTTGGCGCTGCAAGCGCATAATGTATGGAAAAAGAATGCATAACTGCCAATGGAAACAGTAAATAGCAACATACCAAATACCAATAAAAAACATTTATTATAGCAACTTGCAAATTTGACTCAAGGTGACCCCCAACTTGATATTCCAATAATTGCATGTGGTACACGAGGGTTTCGACAGTGACTTGCAGCATATCGGCATTTATTCGTCTGACATGTAACGTTGTTTGAACTTTTAAAGTAGGAATGTCAGGAACATGTCCTTGATACACAACGCCTTTCAAGCGAGCCTGAACAACCCCACAACAAAAAATTGGCAAGATTCAGATCAGTGTCATCAGTTAAAGGTTTTTATCTTATACGGATAAAATTTCAGGATCTTACGCAATATCTTTTGTCCCGTTGAGAACGGGATATCTGTTTGTCGTGATATTGAACGTGCACTGCTGGTACCCTGCTTATTAGTTCTCGCCTGATCTATAACGGCAGTTACAGCTTCTTCAACTTGTCCCTGCTAGATATCTTTATGTCCTAGGCCTGGTTGCACACCAAGAATTCCTGTTGCTTCAAATCTTTCTACCATTCTTTGTAAGTTATGTCATCGGTCCTCTACGTAACTGTTTTAACGAAGCATTCACGAAGAGGAGCACTGGAATTTTCATCTCGCTGATAAAACAGCTTGACCAATAAGGCGTGTTCACGTAGTGACAACGCAATCGACGAGAACATGACTTAAATTCCCGCAACCTTCCTTTTATCTTCGATGCCATGTCACAAAGTATCCATATAAGCAAATTACATATTAAGGTTTTCTAACGCAGCTCCAAGATTTTCCCTATAGGCTGTTTTTTATACTAATTTTGTTTGATAAATCGAAACCACATACTTTAATGTGTATGGTAGCCAAATTTTGTTATATTTCGTCCAGTACATAACACGCTACAGGGCTCCGAACACCTCCTGTTATTTCTTGATCACCCTGTAGTTATTAGATTTTCTGGAAATTGTGTATTTATTGCATGCCACCGATTGATCGCTAAAGGATGTAAGCTAGATTCAGTTCAAGCCATAGATAGATCTTCCATCACTGTTGCTTACCAATGGTATGCAATTAATGTATAAGCACCGGTTTTCTACACCAACATTGTGTGTCAAATTAAAATCGTTGGTGGCTTTCAAGGCTTTGTTGCAGGCTCACGATTTTATGCGATGTGTGTGTGTGGGTCGGGTAAAATCTTTATAACAGAACATGCAAGAA
>JAPMOR010108879.1:0-37601 GCA_026543865.1 Argiope aurantia | reverse complement strand
ATGAAACAGCTTCTAATAAAAGTATACAAATAATTTCCATGAAACAGTATCTAATAAAAGTATACAAATAATTTCCATGAAACAGCTTCTAATAAAAATATACAAATAACTTCCATGAAATGCAGCAATATATTTTTATCCAATCATTACAGATCCAGAGTAAAAAAGAAAAGCTTAATAACTCAGGGAAAATAATAACGCTATGCCACGAATACAGCGATTTCTGCAGAAGGTACAATCAAGCAATTAAAAGTTTGGCGAACTCCGTATTCATGAAAAATAATGGAGATGTTCATCTTAAAATATGTAGCGTTTCAATCATAAATCAGAAAAGATTTAAACCATGTCTCTGTGACTTGCTTTAACACTTGACGAGGTATGAAATGCAAATTACAAACATATGAAGAAATAAAGTTTCGCAAATAATTGCTATACATATGAGTAACAGAAACATTTATTAATCTTTTTAACGCAAAGTTTGGCACAAATGCATTTCTAAATTATAATAATGATGCAATAAGTCTCAACTTCACTTGTACGAAATAGAATAGTTCACTGTCTTTAATACGTACATCAGGCAGGTAGTGGTTTTGAATTTGTATAAACTCGATGAGGTTTATTAATATACCTTTTTTTTCCTTCAAAATATTTCATTATGTATAACACAAACAAAAGGATTGTTCTGGGTGAATAAGAAAATATTCTCTTAAAAGGCATTTCAGACAAAATTCTTTACTGCGTACGTCACAACAATAAGATTTTTCATTAAGTAGGAGCGGCTTATACAAAAGCCTTGTGAAATTGTAGAGCTGAAATCTTAATAAATAAATATAACAACTAATTTATTTAATTTTGAACGTGATATCTTAATTTTTAAAACAAATTAATGGTATTCTTTTTTAGAGCTTTCAATAATTAAGAGAAAGGCAGTGAAAAAATTATACTTATCATCGAAGAGAGAAGATTCAATCAATACAGATTTCTGCCATCGCACATATGCAGTATCAAAGCATATTCGTTATATATATATATATATATATATATATATATATAAGATAATTACTGATAAACACAAAAATAATTAAAGAATTTTCTAACTCTAAATATTTTTATAATTGCATACAAAAGTAGCTACACATGTGCATTTTTAATAACTTTCTAATGTCTGATGATTATTTTTATCGGCCCATTGCGTTACGTAAATTTTTATTAATGAGAGTAAGAAATGCCAGAACCAGAATAAGAAAGTAAGTATAAGAAAAATAAACGAAAGCAATTATTTTGAATTTTTAATTAAAACTAATTGCTTTTGCTGTGTTAAAATTAACTTAGTTAAATTTTTCTTCGTTCAAATTTATCTAAAATTAGCTAATTAAAACTAATTAAAATTAGTAATTGTGTAGTTAATTAGTAATTTATTCAAATTTATCTATATTCTAGCAAAAAATCTTATTAATATTTTTGAACAGTTGAGCAAGTTTTTATTAGCGAGAGAAAGGAATACAAGAACCAGAATGCAAGTAAAAGAGAAATAAATAGAAACAAATATTTTGAATTTTTAATTCTAACTTAGTAATTGCTTAGTTAATTAGTTATTGGTTTGTTCAAATTTATCTATATTCTAGTCAAAAATCTTATTAACATTTTTGAACAGTTGAGTAAATTTTTACTAACGAGAATAAGGAATGCCAGAATCAAAATAAGAATGCAAGTAAAAGAAAAATAATTTGAATTTTTAAATAAGGCAAATTAAAAATTAGTAATTGCTTAGCTAATTAATAACTTATTTGTTCAAATTTATCTATATTCTAATCAAAAATTTTATTAATATTTTTGAATTTTTACTAACGAGAGTAAGAAACGAAAGAATAAAAATAAAAATGCACGTTAAAGGGGGAAAAAATGACTTTAAATTTTTTTAAAATTAAAACCAATTCTAACTTTGTAATTGCTTAGTTAATTAGTTATTGGATTGTTGAAATTTATTGATATTCTAGTCAAAAATCTTATTAATATTTTTGAATTTTTACTAACGAGAGTAAGAAACGAAAGAATCAAAATAAAAATGCCCGTAAAAGAAAAAAAAAAAAAAAAAAGGAAAAATTGCTTTGAATTTTTAATTAAACTAATTAAAAATTAACAATTGCTCAGTTAATTAGTAATTGGTTTGTTCAAATTTATCTATATTCTATTCAAAAATCTTCTTAATATTTTTTATTGATTCAATAGTAATCAGAAAAGACATAATTTTCTGTATGAATAAAGACATAATTAGAAGAAAAGGCATCGTTAGTTCGAAACGCATCATCCTACAACGTTGTGCGTTAAATATCTCCAATTCCACAGTGAGTTGTTTCTGATGCAGCGTATATAGATAAGACAGCATAAAATCTTGCTCATTTTTTCTTTCAATTCTTTTCTACACATATTAATGAGACATAATTTCGTTTCTTAAATAATATTTGATTAAATTTTTTTCCAGCTTATAAGCGAAAATTTCGCCCCCCCCCATGAGGTCGAAATGCTTCTTGAAATGTCACATTCGAGAAAGTAGTTCTTCCCTACACTTAATTAAGAGATAAAAATTATTCATTTATACTAGTATGATAATGTGAAATTAAATAGTTTTTCTGGGAATCTTTTTAATTATATACAACACAGAAAAAGGTTTTCCATTTGTATGAGTCAGATAATGTTCACTTAGTTGGCATTTCTCCGAAAATTCTTCACTGCACACTTTGCAGGAAAATTTATTTTTACTTTTATGAGTTCTAGAATGACAAATTAAGTGTGTTTTCTGGATAAAACGTTTACCACATACGTCACAAGAAAAGGGCCTTTCATTTGTATGAATACGCGAATGTTTCTTTAAATAACGTTGCTGAGAAAATTTCTTGCAGCATGTCTGACATGAATACGGCTTTTCGGTTGAATGAGTTTGATAATGCTTATGCAACTGAGATTTCTGAGAAAACTCTTTACTGCATACATCGCAAGAAAAAGACTTTTCCACAGAATGTGTAAATAAATGATTCTTCAAACAAATTTTCCGAGCAAATTCTTTTCCGCATACATCACAAGAATAAGGTTTCTCATTTGTATGAGTTCGATAATGCTCATTTAAATTACCTTTCTGAGAAAATTCTTTTCCACACACGTCACAAAAATAAGGCTTTTCGTTTGTATGAGTTTGATAATGCCTATTTAAGTGACATTTCTGAGAAAATTGTTTATTGCATACATCACAAGAATAAGGTTTCTCTTTTGTATGAGTGCGTAGATGTTGATTCAAATTGCATATCTGAGAAAATTCCTTATTGCATATTTGGCATGAGTATGGCTTTTCCTTTGTGTGCGTTCGAAGATGGCTCTTGACGTGACATTTTTGAAATTTTTTACCACAGACGTCACATGTGAAAGTTTTTCTGATTGCTTGAGTTCGGGTTTTTAAATTCGTACTACCACCAGGTGTTCCAACAGGCATGGCAATTAAGACATTCGTTTCATTCTTCATGAAAGTAGTCTCCATGCTCTATGTTTTCCGGCAAAAAGTGAGCTAAGTCGAAGCAAAGTTAATTTGCTTCTAATCTGTATATAAACAACATAAATTCCTGTTTGATCGAGAAGAATGGACACTATATATTGTCACTGTATCTGGACTTTTCGAGAAGACACCTGAAAAAGAAATGTATTTTCAGCATTATTCAACATCTTCAATAAAGATGTTACAAAAAATAGTCCCTTCCTTAAATTAAAACGATGCTATTGAGATATCATTTAAAAAAAGCATCCAGCTGATAAATTATTTTGGGGCGATTTCTTGTCAGAGAATCCTAACAATTTATACTGCAGCTCTAAAAGTACTTCTTACAGTTTCTGGCACTTGTCGGTTGTAACGGCGACCGATCAAGAAAAAATTTCGCCAATTCAGCGATTTCAACAGTTAAACTATATAGCATATGATAAGCAAGTTCAACATTTTTCATCATAAATAATAATGCACTTGAGTATACTGAGCAATATAAATTGGTGAAATTTTTTATTGGGACTTTTTGGGTTGCCGTTTCAACCGAATTATACCCAATTTCTTGTGGCCATTTGGCGCGTATTTTTTTGGTCTGTTGGCTTGATTTTGGAGTACTTGGCAGGAAACCAGACTTCTAATAAGAAAAATAAATACATTCCGTGAAATTTCCACAGAAAATCGGTTACGAGAAAACGCCATTAGCGTTTACACAATCATTATGAAGTACATAATATCACAGATAAAAGAAGAAAAATATAAAATATTTAGACAAAAAAGGTCACATCTCCAAATTGTGGGGATTTAAAAATTAAAATCATATAGTTGCTGATACTCTAAATTATATAATGCATAATTATGAATATTTACACCAGTGGCATTCCCCGCTCCAGATAAACTGGAATAGTTCAATACAGAAACCCTTTTAGACTAAGGCATGAGGATCATCTATAAATTACATGAATGCAGTATGTATGTTGACTACGCTTTTTTTTGAACTCGGATATTGTAAGCGTTCTTAGCGATTTTTACCCTCTCAACATGGATTGTGACACCATGGCCTATTGCAATTTTTCTCCTTCTTGATGTCTATTATAACAATCCTCTAAGCTAATTGATCCAAAAGTAGAAGAAACGATATAAATAAAAATATCATATATTATCGATATAAATAAAAAATCAAATATTTAAAATTAAATCTCATCATATATTGGCAAAAATTAGCTATACTAAACTAATATTTTATTAATCAATATACATATTTAAAAACATCTAGTTTTTTTAAACCTTTTATTTTTGCAAAACATGGTATTTTATTTTTTAATACTAAAATAAAAGTAAAGATTGCAAATGCAATGCACAAATTGTTTGACAATACTTCAACGAAAAAGATACCCATTTAATGTTTTCTAAACAGGTACATCTGACATCCAGAGCGAGACAAGCACATTCTAACACAATATCACTCTAAATAGAGATGGTGAAATTTCGTTACATCTTATGTATACTTATTGTTCGTATGTTAATCAATTCTTCACAGGTGACAGTTAGGTATGAAGACTGTACTGTACTTTGAAAACGTAACTACATTTACGAAACTACGCTTGACTATAAAGTTAACCTAGTTAAGCCGCGTTCCGACGAACAGTGCGTCTGCAGACATGGCACACTTTTCCCGCTTTCTTCTCTCTTGCGGTTTTCCAGGGTTCTTTGATGTCTGTCCAGTTTACCGACAATTTGTGGGAAACTCTGGATTGCGTCCACAGACATCAAAGAACCCCGGTAAACCTCAAGAGAGAGGAAAGAGGAGAAAGTGTGTCATGTCTGCAGACGCACAAGTCGTTGGAATGCGACTTTACGCTTCACCATAAAACCTAGGCCACAAATCAGCTTGTACTTTGACAGGTCACTTCAAGGTCATAGGAACATACTGACGATCTTATTTTGCATTTACAACGACTAATTGCTATGATAATCAGTGAAAGTGACCTCCCCCAAAACTTTCACTTGTACTCTCTAATAAGTGCATTAATATATTATTAATTACATGACATTATAACAAAGTTATGAAAGAGCCTAATACGGCGCATTTTTTGGCGATTAATCGCTGGAATGCGGTTAATATACAAGTACCAGAAAATCGAATGCGTATTTTGGATGCCTCAATTTCTACCGTTTCAAACCGAAATTTGACATAGAACTTTTGAATTGGAGTCCAAAGATAGCATACCAAATTTCATCTACTTAGTGAGTTACCGCATTTACATTCATGCAGAAGTATAGACCGATGGACAGTCAACCACTTGTCGGATTTAGTTCCAAATTTGACAGGTATCTAAACTTTAAATATTAAATCTATGTACCAAATTTTATTTCTCTAACTCTTTGTTTCACAGTTATCCTGTTAACTTACATTCGAGCAGACATACTTTCTATGAATGAATTTCTTTCAAAATTAGATAGAAATCTACAAATTTGGAGTAAAGACCACATAATTTTATCCATCCAGCCTAATGCATTTTTGAGTTATAGCATTCACAGAAAAACATAACTAAAAAAAAGCATTTTTTGGATTCGAGGAGGTCTGAAAAATGGGAATTCGTCAAACGCTTGAGGCTTCTTAATGATTTATAAAACCTTTTATCTGCATATTTCATATACGGGTACGTATACTTTCTCTCTGTATATTTCCAACACGAGAATGAAATGTAAATAAGTTTACGATTTCTCATACATGCAAGTTTAACCTTCACTTAAAGTCAGTATGTCTATTTACAAACAGTGTAATTATATTACAAAATAGCCGCCTTTGGCGACCAGCCGGTTCGCCAATCTTAATGCTCGTTAAAATTTTAAAAATTAAATATTTTATGTAACTCCTATTTTAATAGCTTCTTCATCAAAATATTTTAAAGCTCCACATTTTGATAGTCATATAATTCATTCATAATATTATAAAGGCCTTCAGCCATAACGTAATATGTATCTCTCTAATTTTCTGTTAGCTTCCGTAGAATTTATGCTTTAAATTAAAGTGGAAATGGTTCAATTGCAATTAATATAGGAACATTTTTTACTAAAACGAAGCATTTTTTTTAAATGTGAGTACTGAAAGCAGAGTCGCTGAGTATTTAACCTTATGGGCACTAAAGAATATCTTTCTTAATTTATGTAATATCTCAAGAAGTTTTCTACAAAATTTTCTCACATTCATCATGAACAGATCAATTAATTAACAATTTTTAGTTTTAAATGTATCAAAATCTAAGAAATAAACAGAGTCGTTTGAAATAATCGGTCGGAAACATGTTAAGCCTTCAAAACCATGTATGTCCGTATCCGTTGAAAATAGAGTTGTCAACAATCAGAACACAATGAGCATGCGTGAATTTTCAACGCCAATTATGGTAACGCAAATGCATGAATTTTCTACGCCAGTTGGGGTAACGCTATGCAGATTAGAAATTTTCAATTTCCTTTATTCTGTTTTATTTTAATTCAAAAGTACTTCAGTCATAAATATGAAAGATTGATTAATTAACAATTTGTAATTTTAAATGCATCAAACACCAAGAAAATTAACAGAATCGTTTGAAATAATCGGCCGAAAATATGTTAAGCCTATCCTCGTTAACGTGAAAACAACAACAACAACAAAAAAAAAATTACGATGCGTTTGGAATTTGGCGGTGGGGAAATGAGAACTTTTTTTGGCGGGAGAGTTAGTTTTTAATTAAAAAATTTAAAAAAAAGGGACTTCAGGTGCACATTTCCGACGTCCAAGGTATGCATGTGCCAAATTTGGTAGCTGTAGGTCGAACGATATGCCTTGTAGAGCGCCAACACACTCACATTGAATTTTATATAAGTATACATAGATAGATAAATTATTCACATCTAAAATTGCAAAAACATTTACATTTTTAAAAATCTTTTTTTACAATATATTAATGTTAATTTAAAAATTATATTTGTGGACTTTCCATTTTTATATCAATTTCTCATGATATATAAAAAGGAGATTGTAATCAAATGTACACTAGTATTGCAAATATTTAGTTTATAATATTTTTATTGTTAATTATTCTGAAATATTCTTTGCAAATAAAAATGTAAAGGTAAATGAAAAAGAAAAAATGCATTTCCTCTGATTTTATTACATATATATATTTCCTAATGTAAGCCAACAGAGCACTTTTTCTCCCCCTTCAAGCTTAAAAAAAAAAAAAAAAAAAAAAAAAGGAAATTATGTGGAATTCAAAACATGTATATAGGCCAAAATAAAAATAAAATAAAATTCTGTGATGTTCAAAAAAGTCGTCATGAAAGCAAAAATGCTCCCAGCTGATAAAATCTTTCTTAATCAAATTACTGTGTAGTAAAATGCTAGTGATAATTTTATTTCTGGTAAATCTATCTGAAGCTGGCACATCTTTTTCAATTCATTTGCTGTCTTATATATTGTATCTGTGCTAGACTTATTTTTTTAGCTATTTTACATTTTGTTCGAAAATGGGCAGAAAGAGAAATTCTTATAGGGAAAATTTTAAACTGCTAGTGATTGCATTTGTGAAAGAAAATTCCAAGAACAGCATAGCTGCTTGGGATTTCTTCATAATTGAAAAACAAGTTTGAGAATGGAGAGGGAAAAAACCTGGCAATAATAATAATAATTAAAAAATCTGAAAATAAAACATCCTTTTTTTTTACATGCAAACAAATAAATAATGATAAAAAAATCCTAATTTTGACAAAATAGCTTATTTTATTTAAAATAATTTTTTCTCCAACTATAGAAATATAAACTATACCTAGAGATATTAAGTGTAATGAAGGTATTAAGTGTAGAGAACTAATGGTAAAGTATCTACATTTTCCCTGAGAATATCTGCATATAAATTATGAATGATTTCCCTCATTCTTTAATGGGAGAAATGATTCCAAAAATTCTGATTTATTCATAGAAATATACAGAACTTAATTTGTAGAATTCTTCACAGAGGAAAATCAATCAATTCTCAGAATTTCAAAGTTATAAATTTATTAAAATCATAAAAGTAAATAGTGATGCAGATATTAACAAAGGCTATTTCATTCATTTTAGAATATAAAAAAGATTAGACATTTTAAAAGAACTTTTAAAAGTGTTATCCATGACCCTTTTGAGAAAATAACATGCAAAACAGCACAGGCAACCACTAAATGTCAAATAATAACTCCCTCTCCCCAAATAGCAGTGTGACTTTTTATACCTACAAATATGAAAAAAAAACAAAAAAAAAACCATGAATGTAATTTAATAAGAAACTGCAGTACTGGTATATCTATTGCATACTATTGATGAATTTTAGTTACAAAGGAGCCTATTAGTATGCAATCTTTGGTGACTAATCCACAACATGCAATTAATACTCAAGTACCAAAACTGCTGACACTGTATTTCTAAGAGTCCATAAAGTTTATCAGAATATTTGATAAAGATAGCAAAATGAAAGTCATTATACAGTGAAGGATGCAGATAAAACAATTTCTTTCTGTACATGTAGAGAGAAAGAGACAAAATTCTATAGCATTAGTATAATTAGTATTAAAAAAAATTTCACAAAATATTTAATTAATTTATTTAGTAGAAGGTCAAATTTACGAAATGTAAAATCTATTTCATGCTACCATAATAACTAAGCAATATATTAAATTTAAATTTCAGAAGTCTTCAATTCCTGGGAGGTGAAATTTTTTTTTATTTGCTGCATCACTTAATAGAGGAATTAGATATGGGATTGAAGATAATATATTGAAATCATTTTCTTATTGACAGAACATAAAATACATTCACTTCTGGCAATACGAATTAGTATTTGATAAAATTATTTTATATCCTATATTTCCAAATTTAACGAAGAAAAGTTTCATGTTTTAGTTCTTCAATGCTAGAATTAATTTTGCTAGTAATAATGAAAGAAAAATGCTTTTTCTCTTTCAATAATTTCAAATTTTTCAGTGTTTTACACACCCACACAATTAGCTTAATTGCGCAAACCTTAAACGGAAACAAAATACCACTATAAAAGCAAAACAAATGTATGACAGGATGATTTACTGTCCTTGTACACAGTCAAACATTTTTTAAAAAAATTAAATACGAAAACTAACTATTTTTCTTGAAAATTTCTAAGGTCTTAACTGCATCTTTTAATTTTGAGAAAACTACCTTATTAGACAACTGGCTACCCATCTTACCATTTGTGTCAGAACATCAGTTGAATTTATGATAGATATGTCAGCTATTGAGTCGTGCCAACAGTAATAGAAAAAACAAAAATTGTAAATTGATCCGACATGTTTCAAAATTGAGAGTTATTGAAGAAAAATCAAAGCGTGAAAATTGAGTGTATTTCCTGACATAGCTAAAGAAAAGTATAAACATTTATTTGAAATTCCATGCTGGTTTTACTTCTAATGAGCAAGATAAAAAAATTATCGTTGAATATGTTTTTTAAGAGGCGTTTTTCCTTTCCATTCAAAGGCGTGTTTCATTTTCATTTATAAATTTTAAAATTGAAACATAAATAGAAAATATTTAATTTTCATTGAGACTTTTTATCAGAGTATATTTTATACTATTGCTAACTAATTAACTGTAACTGCTCTTTACATATATTTTTTTTTGTTTAATTTTAATTTTGATTCAGTGATTTGTAAACACTAATAACGTCTCGCGGGAATTTGAATTTCTATAATTTCAATTTACTTCAATCATCATCTGAAAATGAATTCAAGCGTAATTAATTTACTATTAGAGAGTATTTAGCTATCGATTGTATATTTTAAACAATTTCGTGCTATTTAATCCTTTTTTCCTTATTATTCTAGGATGATCATGAATCGATTATCATTCGTCTGAAAGAAATTATACGAGAAAGAGACTCCGATATTGAAAAAGCTGCTCTATTCGGAAAGCAACTTCTTGAAGACAAAGAGAAATTAACGGAAAAAATTGAAGAATTACTTTCTGAAAATGAGGTTTGTTTGACATAAAATATTCATTTTGATTGTCTTATCATTTTAACTTTACTGATTTTGATCTTTTTTTTAATTACTTGTGTATGAATTTTTTATTGAAACTTTTTAGAATTTTTATATTATTATTCTTTAATACTTTAAAAAATTATCTCTTCATTAATAATATAATAATTTATTATATTTTGATATAAGATGAAACAGGATGCATGACATCGCTAAAAGTGTAGTTTAGTGTGCCCCTTGCTGCACCAAGGATACCAAGTCACCAATAAAAACAACGAACAAAATAAATAAACACTTCTGCAAAACAGTTACGGTTACCACTTTCTGCATTAAAATTATGATCTTTACTGATAAGCATTGTTTTATCTGAGATTTTTTTGGATCACTACACTGTTTATCTTAACAATTTTAAAATAAAAAAGTTTTTCAAACCAGCTGCTCCAGTCTGTTGTGTAGAGGGTAAAAGTTAGAGCATGTGAAGCCTTCAGCATCTGAAGAAGGCACTGGGCAGAATTTTTTAACTTAAAAAAAAAACATCTTACGGTTTTACTAGCAGCAGGAGCGGGACTCTAGTAGCTTCGCTAGCTCATTGAACATAAGGACCGTGTGGATAACAGGAACAGTACATAATCAAAAGAAAAGAAAGAAACAATTAAACCATTTTCCATACAAAATTTCAAACAAGCATCCTTTTCCCAACTTCATCAACTCATAATATATATATATTCCATTTGCCCTTCATCCATTCTGCCGGTTCAAAATATTTCCTGCCATCTCATTCACCAGACATCCATTCTTGAACAATTAGCAAACATAACAAATTATCAAGGAAACCATCGGACCAGAAAAAGAATTATGAAAAGTGCAAGGAATTCTATTGCAGAAGATTTCTTAAATTAATAATTTAGATGATTTCTGAAATGCATTATTGCAAAAGAATAAACATTTTCTTTTCGTATTCATATTAAAAATAACACTACAGTGTCTTATTAGCAATAAAAAATCTTTTAATCATACAAATTATTTTTTATTATTACGAAACTAAATTAAAATCTTTAATTGATATTTTTATTATTTAATATTTTTATAAAATAGCTGTAGTTCATGTACAATTCAACCACTGTAAAAAGTAGTAAACAAAACAGCGTTAGGTTTACTATAAGATCATTTTGTAGGGTTACCATATTGGCAACAAACTCAGGGGCACACTAAACTACACTTCAACTTATAACATCATTAAAAGTCTTTTAGAACTTTTTAAAAAATATTTTTTATATGAGGGCCTTAAGAGGTTTCATCATTTTTTTTTCTTTTTCTTTTTAAAGAGTGTGTGTGAGTGGGGGGACAATTTCACCACATTAAAGAAATATGCTAAATTTGCCCTTTTTTTCTGCATCAGGTCTTTCATCTCTCAATAGGTCTTACTGAATCTAAAAGTTTATCGAAATGCTTTTATTTCTGTTTATGGAAAATACTGATAATATGGGGAAATATATTTCTTTTATATACTTGATTCTTCTTTCACCTCCTTTTTTTTGTTTAGATATGGAAAAAAATATTATTAATATAATTTGTTTTTTTGGAAAATTGTATGTGTTCATGTAAAATCATGCATTTTTAGGAATGACTGCTCATTGTTGTGTGCTTTACTTGGGTTATTATTATTATTATTTTGTAGAGCTTTGTTAGTCATATTTCAAAATCATTTAGTAAATCATCAATTGTAATTTGTGTAAATATTTTTACTGAAAAAATTTTTTTGCAGAATTTTTTTTTGTTTCAAAAAAATTTCTTTTTGTTGTAAAAATGTATATTTAATTCACTGTGAGCTTTCAAAAGTGCAGGCACTTAATGGTTCAAATCTACCAAAATATAAATAGAAATTAAAGCAAAAGGCACTTGCTGATTTAAAATTATTTATATGTAATTTTTTACTCTTGTCCAAGACATCTAAAAAAGAATACTAATAAAATTCCTTTTTACCTTCTTATATATGGAGTGTTAAAAAATAAGAAAGAATTGCAACTGTCGAAAAATTGGGACAAACTTTCAAGTTCAATTTCCATGATTCAGACTTCGAAAAAACAAAGTTTTGAAATTATGTATATCTGTCTGCGAATATGGTGTTGCAAATTAAAAATGCTCAAAAATGCTGCAAATTAAATAGATGAAATTTGGTATGTTATCTTATCACCAGTTTGCAGATTTCTATTCATTCTTAGCTTGAATGAAAACCATTTATATGAAGGATCCCCCCCCCTACACACACACGCAGCTGTCTGAGTGCAATTGAACACAATAACTTCAAATGCAAAGAATTGTATTGGTAAAATTTGGCACACAGTTTTAGCATCAAAAGTATAGTTCAGTATTAATTTTTGAGCCTAATCTGTTAATAAATTGACCATTTGCCATCTATACATTCACATGAATATAGATATAATAGCTGAAAGAAAAAGAAAATGTTAAGCACAAAATATTTTTGTAAAGTCAGTGACTAATTACAAAGCTAACAAAGTCTAACTATGTTGGGAAAAGCAAGCAAATTAAAAAAAGTTTCTAAAAATAAATAAATTTTTATTAACATATTTAATCAAATTCTCATCTTTTTTATATTGAAGCTTTGTTTACCTATGTTCGTAACCTTCTATTTTATAAAATTTTATGTTGATAAAGTAGCATTATAATGGTTTTTAAAAAATATTAACAACTAAAGTATAATAAAATAATTATAAATATGTAATAAACGAGGCTTAATAATTTTTTTCAAATAAAATGTGTAAAAACCTTTTGAATAATTTACTTTCATTTTTGTTGAAAAATATTAAACTATTACTGGTGATATATTATGTTTTTATTTTATAAAATTGGGTACTTACTTAGTTACTACTTAATTTAGTTGATTTTATCTTAATTCTATAACCCAAAATTCTATGCTAAGGTTGGTTCTTATATTTTTCCCTTGCAGTGCTTACTTTTTAAAATGAAATTTGACTATGTTACATGTAAAATTAAAAAAGAAAATTTTATAAACTTATGTATTAATTCATTTATTTGATTCTAATTTCATTTGTTAGTTTGAAATCAATATGTAGAGAGAGAGAGAGAGAGAGAGAGAGAGAGAGAGAGAGAGAGAAAACTTTATTATCTTATATTTAATTGCTCAAAGCTTTTATAGCATTTAAACATTTGTGAATTAAAATGATAATGTAAGAATATGCTTCACTGAAAAGCAAATTTAAATATTCAATGTTAATATGAGAAACAGTTTAATACTTTATTGACCTTTAGATGTCATTGGTGAAAAGGAAACTAAAAATGAGTAAATTAACAATTTGTAATGAACATTTTGATGAAAAGGCAGAAAATCATCTCTCTCTTTAAATTAGAAGAAAAAAACAAGCAAGAAAAACACAAACAAACAAAAAAAAAACATTGTTACTTTTCAAGTAACAAAAAAATAAAGTAATTCAAGTAATCAAGAATAGTAAGTTTCTTCAACCTAATTTTCTTCCTCCCCCCCTAGCAATCCAACTATCTATCAACTTTGATAAATTTAATTTGATGCAGAAATAAAACATTTAATGATTAGATAAGTACAAATGGGGAAATTTGAATTATTTATTGGCACTGTAATATTAAAAGTTTCTTTGTAAAGGTAAAAATTTTGCCTTTACAGTACCTGTACTACCCTTTAAAGAATTAGGATTGTAAACAATATGCAGTCGGTAAGTTTGAATTTTTTGTGAATGATAATGGAAAAATTTGGTATTTGATGTTGCATTACTTTCTATTTTTAGTCTTTGAAGCAAGATAAATATTCTTTAAAAATTGATTTGGAGACGCAAGTTCAAACTGTCAACACACAATTAAGTGAATTGACACTTCAACGTGAAGACTATGACAAACTGATCATAAAATTTCAAGCCTTGCAGAAAGAAAGTATTACACAAAAACAAACTATCACTAATCTAAGGAATGAAGTAAGTGACATAAATTCTCTGTTTATAAATACCTATTTTATAATTTTTTTTAATTATTAAGGAAACTTGAATAATTAATAAAGTTCTCTTACATACAACAGATTTTTGTTTTCCAAATACTTAAAAAATTTCATGAAAATAATTTTAACAAATTTGATTGCTATCATCACATTTTGTATTGTTATCCAATATTGTTATTTCTTAACCTTTAAGTAGCGTAAAATGATAAGGCATCTCTAAGCTAACAAATGAGATTCTAATTTTTATTTAAATGCATGCTATAGGCTAATTTTGCATACTTTTTTTTGTTTATATTCTTTGTAATATTATTGTGCCTGAAATCTATGTTTCTTTCAATAAAGTCTAGGTCTGAAAAAAAAAAAGATTAAATTTATAACAGATTGTATCACTTAGGGAACACTGTTTTATAAGTATGATATTAATTATTTTACTATATATATTAAAAAAGATTTTTTAAGCATTAAAATAACATTTTCTAATATTAGAAATCTGACATATTTTAGACAAAGTTAAGATAGTTTACAAATTGCTAGAATAAGAATTAATAAGGGAAATTTAATAAAGTTAAGACATTTTCCTGCCATGTGAATAGGTTTACTGTACTTAATTTTCTTATCTGCTAAGCCAACTCTTTCATTTCTCTAGTTCTGGAAAATCAGCTAATTCATATTTATTTGCATACTGTTTTAAAATTGTCCTTATTAATCTTATTCCCATACATTTGACCTTTAAATTACAAAATTTTATTATGTGTTGAAATATGCAATTTTCAATTTTAAAGATAGTTTCTCACAGTTTGAAGTAAATGAATCAATATAATTAATTTTTTGGAAGTTTTAAAGACTTATGTTAATAAAACTGGTACTTATTATTTAATGGTGAATAATAGGCACTTCATTGCTGATAATTTCCTTAGTGAAAATATGATTTTCTTCTTGTAAACTTCATATAAACAGCATAAATAGATGCTGGTTTTCTTCTCACAAGTAAGAAGCGTGTTTATAGGGTTGCAATGCGAGTTTGGTTTTGGTACCACATTCAGGAAGTTTTGGCTCTTTCACCATTAATTAATAAGTATCGATTAACCTTTAACACATACCAAAAGTTTATGATCTAATTCACAAATTATTGCAGAACTGGTTCAATAATTATGTGTAATTTTAGAAAGATCTTTTAGACAATTCATAATATAAATGTAAATACAATGTTTAGAGTGATTTTAACATATTTCTCAGTGATGATTTGGGCCTTGCCAATGGAAAATATGTTGTTACAGAATATTTGCATTGGGCAATAATATCTATGCTTATAACCTAAGAGGAGTTTTCTTTATTTTCTTGTTACTCCATGTTATTTAACTTGTATACTTCATCCACATGATATAAATTTAAATTTGTTATCCTCTTTGTAATAACATCAGCACATGTGTTTCTTTAAATAGTGTAACAGTCATTCTATAACTTCTAAATAATTTATTCACATTTAGTCCAATTATGTCCAATTAACATTAGTCCAATTATGATGCAAAAACACATAAAAGTAGATTCTTTTTTGTTTGAAACCTTAAGCAATTTCATTTCTTTTCACGTATTTTACTCCATTTCTTTTAAGATTGATTTTAAAGAAAGACAATTGAAAATTTCAAAAAGCATTTTTTTTCTTTTCAAATTTGGTTTTTCTCTATCTTTAAGACTTTCATTGATTTCAAGACTTGTTTAATTTTTGACGAGATCATTAGACTGTATCAAGATTTTTCATTTTAAAATTTTATAGTACTAAACATTTTGTCAATAGCTCCTTTCTGATAATACTGGTTTTGCAGTAACTACCATGTGTTTCAATGAAACTTTACCATAAATAAATAAACAATAATAATAGCATTTAAATAGCAAGTCACTGAAATGTGTGTTTAAACAATTATCTACAAATGTTTACTATGATTTGCATCTGTGTTTGCATAAATATTTTTTCTTGTTTGTAGAAACAGGATTTGGAGAAAACTGTTGAGGAAGTAAAATGTGAAAATCAATCTCTGAAGAAAAAAATTGCCCTTCAAGAACTTAGCCTTCAAAGCAGAGCTGAGCTATCTGTTAATCTGAGTATTATGGATACTGCCAAGGATGAATGTTTTGATCTTGATTATTATAAAATGATGAATGTGAGTTAAGTTTAATTTTTAAAAAAATTCTATATGGTCTATTGATAGTGTAAAATTTTTGTGTTTGTGATTTAGTTTTTTTGTGATCAGTCTGATTTAAATTCAAATTTATGATATGGTTCTGCACCAAGTTTACTATTCTTTCCACACATTAACATGAAAACTTTATTCTTATAAGAAATTAAATTTTATGATAAATTGTCTATTAAATAGCTAATAAGATTACAACCCCCCCCCCAATTTTAATAAACAGTAAAATGGGCTTTGAATATGACTTTTATGCATTAAAATTGCAAAATGTTCTATATAAATAATATTCAGTTGTTTAAATATTAATTTTTTGAATTATTGTTACATCGTTAAAACATTACTATAATGCATACATTGTACAACTGTCATTTGAATAAGCTATGACATTTAAAAATTGTTTGCTCATATTCTTTAAGAAGACAAGATATAAATGTATTTATCTAACAGGGGCACTTGAGAAATAAAAAAGAATTTTGGATAGTTTTTAGGTTTATCCTTTAATTGTAGACATTATTTTAGCATAATATTAGTAGGATATTCAGAAGAGCACAGGAAAAGTTGGAACTGAAATTGTTGAATTAACCAAATTCTATTGTAAGGACATTTGAAATATCAATTGTATCTCTAATATAAAAGCTAATATTTTATGCAGACGCTAATTTTTTTTCTGTGTTGTTATTGACATTATTTTACATTATTGACATAAGTTTCTATATGATCCTATATTCAACATTTATAGAAATTAATTATTATTTATGCTTATAAAAAAACAACTTATTCACTTTTGTTTGTATTTTTAATCATGATAAGCAAATTTTAATGGTGATATTTGATTTATAATTTTAATGATGATGAGTTTTAAGCTTGAATGTAGCCAAATTGTTTGGCCAAGATTTTTTATTATTATTTATTAATTGAATTTATACTAAGTATTTCAAAAGTATTATAGTTAATGAAAAGAAAACATTGTTGGTTTCATTAAAAGACTTGCTAAAAACCAAAAAACACATGAAATAGGATTTTAATTCATGAATGCTTCAATAATTCAAGCTAGCAAAAGTTTTTATTCTTTTTTTAATATGTAAAGAAATGCTATTTAGTATGAATATTTCCCTTTGGTGACTGTTACATGGGGTTGGAGCTTGCTTTTGAGGTTGAAAGTTCACACACTTGAGGTGCTATTGCATGGAAAAACTAATGTATATATGTTCCCTTTACTTGCTAAATTTTGTGGCAATCAATTGCTTTCATATTGACATAACATGGAAATTGGCAAAGCAATTTGCCTTGATTTGGTGCCATCTCCATTATCCAACTATGGCCCAAGGTAACATGGCCTTATATAACTCAACGAGAAAATTAATTTTACCAACAAAACTATGGAACTATCTTTTGCAAAGAGTTTTAAATCTTCAAATGTCTCTTTGAATAATTATAACAATAAAGTATTTTTAGTTTACATTAAGTACCATATACTTAAGTACCATATACTTAAAAAAATGAATGACACACTATCATTCAAGATTTTTTTTCAAGAGCAGTTTTGCCTGGAAATTCTGAAGAATCTTATGAATCCATTTATATATATAAACAGAAATTAGTTCAAATTCGGCATTGGATACAGATTCAGTATGATATTAGGCAAATTTAAAATATTAATATTTAAAAAAAATCAGGGAATAATTTAAATCAACAGGCAATATTAATTTTTATTTATTTGAAAGCTTTTTTTTCTGCTTTCCAATTCAATTTTTATTTTTGAATTATTTATATGAAGCTTTTTTACTTTCTCAAATACAAAATATAGATAAAGCATTTGTCTGTCTTTGGCCAAGATAATTAAAAGACGATTTGAAATAGAGGGATTAAATTTGGTACACAACATTTATGCCAAATTTTTAGAATTTTATCAAATTTTGAGTAAAATCTGTTCTGAGGAGGTCTGTCCATCTATCTGGCTGTCCAAATATGTCCATATTTAACAATAAAATGAAGAGAGCTATACAGATAAGATTCAGTACACATATTTAATATCCATAGTATAGACACCAGCAAAATTTTGAACCAAATCTTTCTATTGGTCTATACTTTCAGAAACATGTAAATATGATAATTCAAAAATGCAATGACTTAAATATATCAAATTTGCTGTGGGATTTTGCACCTACGAAGGTAGTTTTATGACAAATTTTTGTTTCAGTTGTTTTTAAAAAACATAGGTAAAGCACAATTTCAGTTTTCGCGTACTATTAATCTCATGTCAGAGATTAATTCCCAAAGCAAAATTCACCAAGGAACACATAATCGCGATTCAGTAAAAATGTTAAACTCATGCCAAAGCTTACTATTTTATAATTGTTATAGTCAATGCCAAGCAAGATGCTGTCTGGAATAATAGCTTTATTAGCGAGTATGTGAAAAAGTTTTGGGTGACTAGTCACACAGGTTATTTCTTTATTATTAATGTTATTTTATTTTATTTAAAGCTACGTGGCATTCAGAGTTTAAAAATTTAGCAAGCAATTTTCCATTATATTCCAGAATCTTGAATGACTATCAAAATTCCTTTTATATTACTTAAATGTATGTGAAATATAGCTAGGAAGAAGCATTTAAACTTTTTATTATCAATGGTTCTTTTCTTTTTTTTTTTTTATATGCACTTCATTACTATAGTCGTAATCAAATCTGAAATATGCACAATTCTTTCTTTCTATATATTCTAATTATAAGCCTAAAGAAGATAGACATAATGGTCTTATTTTACTTGATATTATATGTTAAAAAAAAAAAATGGTGTTCAGAACGTAAATATTCTGACTTCAGATCCAATTTTTATGGAAATCTCTGAGAACACTACATGTGGATAGAGCAGAAACATGCTGCCTGAATTACATTGTTTAGATTAGAAATAATATCTTATGATTTAAATACTAAAATTTTTCTAATGAATCCTTAGAAAAATTTTACATGTATATTTTTTATTGATCTGCAATTTTATTACTTTTTATAGATGCAATTACAAGAAACTATGTCACATCTCCAATATGAATTAGAGCAGAGCAAATTAGAAGAGAATCGATTATCAGCATTGGTTGCAAAACTTGAGGAAGATGTTGCTGAGAGAGATAAGGAACTAAAATCATATTCTGTGGAAATACAGGTATTAATTATATGCCTAATACATACATAAAAAATACTATCAAGAAAAATTGTTTTTGAGATTACATCCTGTATACACTTGAAAAACAAAAGGTTCTGTGATATCAAACATTTGTGACTTTATTTCTGTTAATAATTATATTGTAACAATAAAGCATTATCTATTTTTTTTAAATATTTTTTTTGCTGATGCTGAAGTTAAACATAAAATCAATAAAACTGCTATTCCACTTGAAATTTCAGTTTAAATTAAAAATTATTTTAACAGTTTCTTTATGGTTCTAATAGAATACATTTAATTTAATGTGCTTCCATATATTGTTATTTGCATTTAAGAAACATTTCAAGTTATTTTAGTTTATCTTAAAAAGTGCAAAAGGTTTTTAAATCAATATCTGTATTTTTATAAAAGGTATTTGAGAAATATATTTATAAATTCTTTCTAGAATTATCATCTATTTGGTTTTCTATCTTTTTTTTCTCTCTCACCATATTAATAAATAACATCCACATCTATACTTATATAAAGCTCAATGTGTGTGTGTGTTGGCGCTCTACAGGCCAGACCGTTTGACCTACAGCTACTAAATTTGGTACATGTATATCTTGGAGGTCAGGAATGTGCACCTGGGGTCCCTTTTTTGAATTTTTAATTAGAATTTTAATTATTAATTAAAAACTAACTTTCCCGCCAAAAAAATCTTTTCATTTTCCCCACCACCAAATGAATAAGGCTTCAGTTTTTTTCTCTCACTAATGAGGCTGATCTTTTTCGGCTGATTATTTAAAAAAATTTGTTTATTTTCTTAATGTTTGATGCATTTAAAATTAAGCATTATTAATTAATTGATCTTTCAGATTCATTCTGAAGAACTTTTGAATTAAAATAAAATAGAATAAAGGAAATTAAAAATTTCTAATCTGCATAGCGTTACCCCAACTGGTGTAGAAAAATTGGCGCATTTGCGTTACCATAACTGGCGTTGAAAATTCACGCATGCGCATTGTGTTCTAATTGTTGACAACGGATTTTCACTGGATTCGGACTTATATAAATTATTTTTAGGTTAGTTGTGTGCTTTTGTAATTAAATTGTATTTATGTTAGTTATATATTTTTTGTATATGCTTATAGGTTTAAGTATATCGTTTTTTAAGTACTTTATTTTAACCTGTTTACGGCCGATTATTTTAAACGATTCTGTTTATTTTCTTAGTGTTTGATGCATTTAAAATTAAACATTATTAATTAATCAATCTGTTCGTGATGAATCTGAGAAAATTTTGTTGACAAATTTTTGAAATATTACTTAAATTAAGATATATATTCTTTAGTGCCCATAAAGTTTAAATGCTCATTGACTCTGTTTTCAGTTATCATATTATAAAAAATGCTTTGTTTCAGTAAAAAATATTATTATATTAATTGCAGATTCATCCTTTCCACTTTAATTTAAGGCATAAATTCTACGGGAGCTAACAGAAAATTAGTGAGATACATATTACGTTATGACTGAAGGCCTTTATAATATTATGAGTGAATTATATGATTATCAAAATTTGAAGTTTTAAATTGTTTTGATGAAGAATTTATTAAAGTCGGAATTGCATAAAATATTTAATTATTAAAATTTTAATGAACATTAAGATTGGTGAACCGGCTGGTCGCCAAAGGCGGCTAGTACTTAATTAAGAGCATTTATTAATCTATTACATATCAAAACAATGCACATTTAATGCATTTTTCATTATATATATTTATTACTGCTGTTTTTTTAATTATTTATACTATTATTAACAATATTCTGTTTCTTCTTCCTTTTTATATTTAGCTATTTTTATATTTATAAATATATTTCAACATTAAATTACAATCTTGTATTATAATTTTTTTTTATTCAAACTTATTCTCGCTTTATCATATTAGATATACTAGATTTTTTTATTACCCATTCACTATTGCATTCTAGACATCTAATTAAATAAACAATTATTCAAAGTTTTATTTGAATTAAATTTTTAATTTCATTAATTTTATGAATACATTAATTTTCAATGACAGTTAAACAAAAAAGTGTTTATTTTTATAATTCAACACAAAAACATTTAAAAAATTAATCTAAGAACAGTTATTTTTTATAGATATTGGTTCAATCTATTTATTTTTCAAACTTTTCTTGTACAGAAAGCAAGGGATGTTGCATCTGATCTTCAAGGAGAAATAGAGATACTTAAACTGGAACAAGTTGATGTTACTCGTCGAGGAAATTCTGTGTTTGGAGAACTTGATGACCGAAGAAAACTTGTTGAGAAAGAATATAAATTACTTGCTAACAGATATGAAAGTATACTGAAAAACTACGAAGATAATAAGCATGAGCTCTCACGATGCAAGGTACTATTTATTTTTTTATGAAATTTCATTATCATTAGTTTTACTTTTATAAATTATTTGTATGCCTTGGATTTTCCAAAATATAAACAAATGCTGATACTGCTAAATGCTCTTCGTAGACTAGTCATGACATAAGCATGCATTTTGAAAGGCTATTTTTAAAAATGAGCTTAGAATGCCATTCAGCAAACTATAGTGAAACCTTTCTGAAATCTTTGTTTGATGAGATAAGTTACTAGGAGAACCTGCACCAAAATGCAGTCTTTTTTTAAATATTTTTTTTAAATAAATTTTGTGGTATAATTTGGGTGGTTTATGCAGAAAAGTTAACTTGGGTACCATAACAGGGGACTAAAAATTGTTAAAAAGCTATTTTTTTTTAGCTTGAAATCCTTAGAATATTTAAAAAACAGTTTGAATTGAATCTGAGGAAATTAATGCATATGAGTTTTTTTACGTGCCTAATATTGGATTCTAGTTGTAGTAACCTTGATTTCATTCATTTTTTAAAATTCAATTTTATTTTTCACATTGTTAACAGAAAAAAAATAATAACTTCACTGTTGAAGGATTGCATTTAAAACGAAACAAGAAAATTTGAACTTGAGATTTTGGCTAATCTCCATGGTTTGGACCTCCCTGAGATCGAAAAACACATTTTTGGAAAATGTACATATGTCTGTCTGTGATAAAGATAATTAAAAAACGCTTTTAGCTAGATGTACATTGAAATCTGATATACAGTCTTTACACCAAATTTCCAGGTTTTCAAATTTTGTGTGAAATCTCAGAGGAAGCCTGTCTGTCTGACTGTTCAAATACGAGTTAACACAATAACTACAAAATGAAGAAAGCTAGATAGATAAAATTCAGTTCACAGATTTAACATCTATTGTATAGATACCTGTCAAATTTTGAGCCAAATCTAATTAGGGGTTGATTGTATTTCAGTCTGTACTTTCAAGAAAATGTAAACATGGTAATTCAAAAATGCCATGACTTAAATATATCAAATTTGGTATGGAATTTTTGACCACAAATGCAGTTTTATGTCAAATTTTTGTATCTGGTGAGAAAAATGATTTAAAACACAAATTCTAATTTCAGATACTATTAACAGTACGTCAGGGATTAATCGCAAAATAACTTGCCAAGATAAGACGATAGATTTGTTAAAAATGCTAATTTCATGCCAAAAGTTAATATTTCATTACTATTGCATACCAATGCCATGTAAAGCATTCCCTGGCTGACAAGTTTATGACAGATTATGTAAGAAAATTTTACGAAGACCAATACCCCTGGTTTCCTTTATTTCACTCCATAGTTGGAAATATTTGGAAGGAAAGGGTGTAAGTTAACTTAAAACAGAGCAAATAACTAATACTATTTTCTCTGGGCCTCCAAAAGGTGGACTTGCTTATTCTTGTTCTCATTCTTACATTTTATTTCAATATATATGTTGATTTAATTTTGTTTTTGAATTGGCTAATGACAGGAACAACTAAATGCTTGGTATCATCTTGTTGAATGTTAATTTTTTGACTTTATAATTAGAAGAATTTTTCTTTAATAAAAATAATTATAGATCGAAGAGATGTCAGCAATGAATATGAGTATTTGTTTCAATATTTCTAAATTGTTCAATTTGATAGAAAGAAAACTGGTAAATATTTTTCTATTACCAATTAAAGAGTTATTTTACTACTCAATTTAGAGAGTTTTATTTTCTGGATAAATATAACATACCTCTTTTATATTTTTAGTTTTATATTGATATTTCAGTGCTTAATAATCTTTTTATGTCAGACTGTATATTTTAAATGTTTTATAGACAACTATGAAAGTTTTTTAAATCTAAACTTTGAATTGTTTATTTAAGATGAAATTATTAAGTGAATAAAGAATAAAATAATTTATTTTTAAAAACCTCTGTAATCAATTTTTTGTATTGATGTTTTGGTGTCACTATCTCATTCTTAATACATAATTATATTTTATTATCTTTCATTTATCTTACTGATGAAAATTGAATTTCTGTTTTTTTTGTTTTGTTAATTATAATTATTTTAACAAAATGTGAGCATGCTCTGCTGTGAACAAAATATATTTAGTAGACAAAATTTAATTTTATCAAAAAATATTACTAATATCATGTGAAACAAGTTATTTTGTTTTGATGTAAAATTAAAAGGACTAAAAGTAAAATAAAACAAGAGAATTTAAATAGAACTTAAGTGTTAATTTAAATTTAGAATATTGACAAATAGTTTGTCTTAAAATAAACATTTTGTTTCAGGGACAAATTGCTATCTTGCTGAGCATGACTAGTCGTCATTACCAGGATGCATATATCAATAGATTGGAAGATCAGCTTGGAGATGCCAAAAGAGAAATCGATACTCTCACTACAAGGCTTAACCAATGCTTGAAACAGCAGCAGCAGGTTAAGAATGACCTGACATCATTTAAAAATGATGATTACGACTATCTTAGAGTCATGCTTCAGAAGGCTGAGTTGAGTAATGTTTATTATCATTAAAAATGGTGGTATCATTTAAGAGTAATGATTATGACTACCTTAGAGTCATGCTACAAAAGATTGAGTAAAATAATGTTTGTTATCATTAGGAATGATGACTTGGAATGTTTATCTTAGAATCATGCTTCAAAAGATTCAGTTGAATAATGCTTATTATCATTAGGAATTACGACTTTGTACATTTGTCTTAGAATCATGCTTAAGTAGGTTGAGCTGAGTAAGATTTAATTATCATTAAAAATGATGATTATGACTATTTTAGAGTCATTCTTCAAATGATTGAGCTGAATATTGTTTTTCTTAAACTGCAAATAAGTTAACTAAAAATTCAGAAGGCTGGCTTCAGATCATCATCATTGTCTATCTATCTCTCTCTCTATATATATATATATAATATATAGTATGGTATTTATAAGATACTATTTCTCTTTGGCAACCAGTTGATTTGTCATAAATATTTGAAGAATTTAAATTCATTTAAATTACCTGTATATAACTTCATGTTCATGCTTTTTCAAAAAGTATTTTAAGCATCAAATTAGAATAGACAAAATCATATTATTTTGATCAATTTAAAGATTTTCTTTTGAACACATCAATCTTCTTGATGGAGTTGAGTCTTGTGATATCATAGTTTCATTAAAAATGTAAATATCCTCATAATCTCTTTTTTTAATTTCAGCATTTTTTTTGAATAGTAATAAACAAAATGTTTCTGCCTTAGTTTTCAATAATGGAAGAAAATATGTGGTTAAATATTTGATGGAACAAGGAAAATAATTAAAATTTCATTGCATCAATAAAAAATAATGTTGAAAGTTATGCTAAGAATATTTTATCAAAATTAAGAAAAAATAACATGGTAATTAAATTTATCATCAAAAAGACACATTTTAAATTTTAAAATTCCATAAAAATTTCTTTTGCACAATAATATTTTTCAAAGTTGTAAAATTGTTGAAAGTCATGTTTAATTTTTTAATTAATCAAAATATTTAAAAATCACTCCAAGGTACTCATTCTCAGCATCCAAAGTTTTTGTGTACCAAATTTAGTAACTTTTAAGCCAAATGATCTGGCTTATAGAATATTAGTAGACACAAACATGTGTTCTTATTTATTATTAGTAGAGATGTATGAAAATAAATCTTGAGATCACATTTTGAAAAAAATATATTCAGCTGTAATTTATTTAAAATAGTCTTTCTCTGTAGAGGTAGATACCTTAAAAGAAGTTTAATCATAGCATTCACATATAATATGAAAATGGATGACTCTTTGATTTTATTGTTTTATGTTAATTCATCAATTTTATATAGAAATAATAAAATATGATCTTTTGAAGTGCTCCTAGTAAAAATAGTGTTCAAAAAAACAAAATGAGCTGTTTTAGAATTGAAAATAGTTTTCAAGATGAAAAGTATGCAGATTATTGATAGGTATTATTAATGAAGATTTACAAACAGTATAAATATGTCTCCTGTGATGAATTGTTCTATTCTGCAAATCTGCATTCACGACATGAAATTACACATCTGCGTAATTTATTTATTATTTTCTACATTATTTATTTATTTTTCTAATTCCTGAATCTTTTGGAAATGGAAGTTTTTTAAAATTAATATTGAAAAATATATTAATAAGTATAATATTAATAAGTTTCATCATGTAGATATTAGCTAATAGTAATATCAGAATATTTGTGTTTTAGTTATAATGAATGCATTTCATTTTTATTGTGGAATTCTGTTTTTTAAACTTCATTTTTTCTTTGCAAATATTTATTTTTAATAATTTCACATTCCTGGCTTGCTAAAAAAAATGTTAAAAATGATAGTGGGTAGACATTTTGATTTCTACAAATTAGCCTTTAATAGTGATAAAGGCTAATTGACTAAATTAGTGAGTTATTGTTTATAAGTTGATAGTATTTATTCATTAGGAAATTCAACTGTTTCACTGCTTTAATTTTTTTTTAATATAACGGTGAGAGATACTTTTTTTGGAAATAGAGGAGGAGGAAGGCAAGTTTGTTGTGTTATCATGGAAGCAGTATGAAGTTGTGTGTAAAATGGAATTGTAGTATTTTCTAATCTCATACATTTTTCTTTTTCATTTCAGGGATAAAATTAAAAGTCTTGAAAATGATATGATGACTCTTCGCTTACAAAACATCTCGGCCAATGATTCACTGACTAGTACAAGACGCTGCTTGTATGCCACTCAAGAGAATCTAGATGCTTTGAAATTGGAAAATATGAAATTGAAGCAACAAATCAAAGAGTTGACAGTAAAACCAGATGATAAAGGTATTGTGATTTCTAAATTTTTTAAAAACATTTTTTTTTTAAATTTTATATTCATGTTCAGAAATGAGTAAGAGATTGAATTAGGCAGGAAACTATCTTCTAATTTGCAACAATAGTTCAAGCTAGGAAATCAGGCTAATTTTTTTGAATTTCACAATTTTAAGAAAAAGGCTAATTAATTCAAGTTTCAACTTCATTATTTATATCAAATGTGCTGAATGTGTGCAATTTAATGCATAAAAGTATTCGGTTAATGAAAAGTTAAATTTGTATTTTAAACAATTTGTTTTTTCTCATAATTAAAAAGGTAAAAGGTTTTACAAAACACATATCTGTTTATGCCTATTTATGTCACTTAAACAATTTTACCATATGAAGTTTTAAGCTGAAGTTTAAGCTTTGAGACTATTTTTCTTTTTCATATTTCACAAGCTTAGTCAATTTTTGTTTTCTTTTAAAAATAAAGGCATTAGAACAGTATATTGAGTGTCTACAATAATTAATGTCCAAAATTTAATTCCAGTTCTGCCAAAGATAAGCATTACCAGAGATAAGAGAATTAAAAAAAAAAAAGAGCCATTAGTAAGCTTGCTATCATAAAATTAAAAATATTGCAGTTTTATAAGTTTTATTTGTAATAGTCTAGAACTTTTTTTTTTGTTTAAAATGGTAGTGAATTAGGATTATTTTAACCAAATATTGATTAATAGGACTGGAGGATTTTCCAAATGATTGAAAAAAAAATTACTATTTTATTTTACGCTAATAGTGTAATAATGAAAAAAAATATCATGTCTGAATTTTTATACAGTTCTCGAGTCCTATTAATCAATATTTAGTTAAAATATTTTTAATTCACTAACATTTGAAACAAGAAAAAAGTTCTAGACTTAAAAATAAAACAAATCAAACTGTGACATTTTGAATTTTATGATATCAAGCCTACTAATAGCCATCTCATGACATTTCTGTTTATTGATTGGTAGATCTTCCTCATGTTTGCCATTGAAATGATTTAAAGCTATCTAAAATAGTGCAATTTATGAATCATACATGAAACATTTCTGTGGACACATGGATAGTGTTTTGGAATCAAATTTTATTATTTGTGTAATCAAATAATTTTCTTTCATGTAATGATTCTACAATATTTTTAATATCTAAAACATTTTTTTTTGTGTAAAAATTTATCTATTTTATTACTCAATTAATCACAATATTTTACTACTTGGTGTCTAGCATAACTCATTATTCTATGCATCAGGTCTGTAATTGAAAAATTACATGACTTTTTTTTTTTGTTTAAATTGCTAGTGTCCAATTGATTTTACTTAACATAGCTAATAACGCTGAAGGATTATATAAGAATTTGAAATATAATAATTATTGACTGAGATACCTTAAAACAAAAATCTTTATGACATTTAAAGTGTTTTCCAAACAGGAAGTATATACCTGCTTGTAACAATCTAAAAATTAGCTATTGGGCCATGATTAGAATGGACACATTATATATTATGGATTGTAACATAGTTGTAAAACTAAACAGATGTTTTTGAATTGCAGCTCCTGTAAAACGAGAACCAAAGATTGAATATTTGCCTTGGTACAAGCCTCCAAATTCTGAAAACACTGAAACAGCTCTTCAGCAATTGAATAAAACAAACATCTCTGAAAACAATGAATCAGAAGATACAAAATCTACAAAAGTCGAAAAGAAATCTGATGAAAGTTCATTAACAAGTGACAAACTCACTTTAAAAGAATCGAATAAAAATGCCAAAGAACATCCCAAAAACGGGAAAGAAAATAATGAAAATAAACTTACAATCTACAGAGAAAAGAATAGGCCTCTGGTTCACAAGAATAAAAGAGATGAATGTAGGCAGCAATAAATTATAGGTTTTAATATTATATATATTAATTTGTGTAATTTTAACTTTGTTATAATCAAAGGTCTTACATTTTTTGTTTGTGTGTTTGCTTTTAAATAAATCAGAATATACTTTTTTTTGTGTCCATCACTTTAAAATCTAAAACAAAAGATATAGGATATTTAATTTTATTATATTCACAAACAGTTTTTTTTTTATATTCGAATTTTTTTAATTCCAAATTTACTGAAACTTTAACATTTTCCTTAACAACCTTGGAGGATTTCACCTTACTTTTCAATTAAAAAGAGAAAAAATTATAACCATTTAATATATTTTAAAATTTTTTAGCATAACTAATTTATTATTTAGTTATAACCCTTTATTCCTGTAAATTTTTTGTCCTTTAATACATTCAATGATATATCAGAAATATATATATTCATTGAAAATGAAATAGCTAAAAATGTGTGTACCTTACTTATTAAGGATTAACTCCATGAAATTGATAGCTGAAAACTCTGCAGTGGTTGCAGTAATCGATGCCCAAATACATGAGTAAAAAATAAAAAAAAGTAATTTTGCTTTGCAATGTTTTTTTCTTGTTAAGTAATTAAATGATTTGTATCATGGTAACAAAAATGTTTTGTGTGTCATTATAATTTTGTAGAGCACCTGACGTAATATACCCCCCTTAATATATAAATTTTGACTTCTAAATTCCAGGTTGTAAATAAAGAGAATTTTTTGTTGTAAATATCAAAATTCTTTTAATATGCTATTATTTCAAATAATGTTAAATTGCAACTTCTTTGCTTTGCTTTTCCCACTCCATGAAATCATATTGCTTTAAAATTAGCACATGAGTGCCATTTTTTGCATTTCTGCATATCTTGAATATGCATATAGGGAAAACATGGAAGATTTTTTTTCCAGATTTAAGTGGCAACCCTATTTAGTTATTGCATGTAAACACATGTTCATTTTAATGATATTATACAATTTCTATATGTATACTTTATCAGTCTATATTATTGTTAAATTATTATTAAATAAGTAAGCTATTATTAAAATAAAGATATATGAATTAATAGAATAATTTAAATATTGATAAATGAATAATATTTATAGCATTAGCACGCTATGATGCTTTGGCATAGAATTTTGAATCTTAAAAATTTTTTACAATTAAACTGATTCACATTTCATGAAGGATTTTGTTTGTCTAAGTATTTACTTCCTTCTAATAAACATTTTTGCCTACTATAAATAATTTCTGCATTGTTTAGTGCATTTTTACTTTCCCAAATATGAAGTATACAAATAGAAAATAGTATAATTTTAAAAAAATTAGATTTTGTCAAATCTCCAATTTTTAGATTTTTTCTAAGCCTGAAAAACACATTTTTGGATTATGTATGCCCACGAAAATGATATTCAAAAACACATTTAGCATTGATGAAATTGGATATGTGATCTTTACATTAAATTTGTTTTGAATGAAATTCATTCACAGGAAGTCTATTTGTTTAGCTGTCACTATTAACATCACAGTGAACATAACTACAAAACGGATAGAGCTAAGTGGATGAAATTTATTATTTAATTTTAACTTCTAAAATGTAGTTACGTATCTAATATTGGACTACATCTAACAAAGCGATGATCATCTATCTACTTTCGCATGCATGTAAAGGCCATTAGTCAAAAACGTAAAGATTTAAATAAATAAAATTTGTTATGTGATCTTATTACTAAAATTGTAATTCTGATGCAAAATTTAGTTTTAATCGAAAAAAAAAAAAAAACAAAACATCCAAATTGCATACCCAGTTTTCTTTACTTTACTATGAAACAAAACTCTCATGCGTGAAATTCTAAAAATGAAAATATGAGCTCTCTTGGTATTCCTGGCCTTTATTAAGGCTGGCAATTTCATACAGAAGGTAAGGATATATATATATATATATATATATATATTGTTACGAAATTTTTACCGGGGTTCGTTTGGATAGTGGAAGTGATATGGTGTAAAGAACGCTCAATCAGCAGGTGGCAGTAGAAAAAGAACAACGACGTTTATTTACACGAAGACACACAGGACAGCACAAAAACGACAACTATACACAGCATAGAAGACGATTATCTTCACCCGAGACGTGTAGCAAACAACAGCATCTACTGCAGACAGTAGCGCACAGCTTAGTTCAGCACTAGCTTGACTCCATCGCTTCCGACTACTCCGCTCTGTCCACTTTGACTGACTTTGACGACTCCAACTCGGACTCCTACTTCGACGACTCCGTCGTCTCTCGCCTTGACTTGCCTGCTCTTCGACTTCGATGATAAGCTTATCGGGGCACCCTTCCTTGGAAAAGGACTATCCCCTTAATGATAGAATTGTATCAACTTGGCTTTTAGGTATGATGATATGAACTGTGATGGTTCTTGATGAGACGGTGAAAGGAGAGAGAATGCCTTGGAACTTCTGCCGAAATTTGCTCTTTGCAGGTGAGGGAGAGTGGGAGAGATATCTTGGCCAATAGGAATGCAGGCTGTCAGGGGAGTAGGAGAGGGTGATGCAGACGGTTTTCCGAGTTAGGTGAGAGATAAGCTATTGTCCGTGAGTGGCCAATCAGAAAGCTGGGTTATTGAGGGGGAGTAACTTAACTTTTGGTGGGACTTAGCCGATCAAAGCATTGAGAATTATCATCTTTTTTTCTTCTTTGTTTTCAGTTTTCCTCGCTAGTTTGGCCGCTTCAATTAGTTTAGGGAATTCTTTAAGGATTTCTCTTAATTCTTTGAGTATTTGCAGTGTTTCTTGGAGAGAGGGGAATTCTTCATTAGCTGTCAAAGTATGTTCCGTGTTCTGGTTTCGAGGCGCGGGGATGGGTTGGTGGTCTGGGTTTCTTTGAATCTTTCTTGTTATCTCTGCGTAGGAGGGTCTCCCATTTATGGATGTTAATTTGGGGAATTTTCTGCACCCTTTCCAGGCAGCTGTATGACCCTTTTCTTGGCAGTTGACACAAGCTGGGTCTTGAATTCTTTCTGTGATACTGCAGGTCCTTGTTGCGTGCGAACCGCCGCATTTTATGCACTTTGGTGTTATTCTGCAGTTTCTTGCGGAATGATGAAAGCCTGCACAGTTGTAACAGATAGTAGCAGTTGATTTTCTTCTGTAGCTTTCGATTTTAATTTTAAGATGTACGAGAGTTTTCTCATTGTAAATATTGAGGGCGCTTCTGGACTTCTTTATCTCAAGAAGGAAAATAGGGTACAGGGTCTTCATCATATAGTTTCTTAGTTGTGAAATTCTAACAATGTTGTAGTTTCTTTCTGTGAGTTCTCTGGTAATTTCTTCTTTATCTGTATCAGTTGGGTGACCTTTAAGAATAACTTTAATGGGTCTTTCATTATAGTTTTCGGATAGGATAAATTCTTCTTTTCTCTCTGTTAACATCTCAATGATTTTTGCTCTATCTTCATCATTAACTGGTTGTATTGCGAATAAGTTTGTTTTCGGTTTGGGGGAATTTTCTATGAATTTCTTGGAGTGTCAGATTGTTGCTACTTGAGAGTTTCAAATTTATGCAAGCCGGTCTATTGTTGGTATTTTCTGGGGAATCTTGGTTGTGGCTAAGGATCTCATACCTATTTGTAGTGTCCATGCATTCAGGTTTATCATTCGTTGTCCTTATTTTGGTGGCCTTTTTTGGGTTAACAAGTTGAAAATTATCATTGCTAGAGTCGCGTTTCTTTGGGTAAACTGATGTTGTGTCATCGGTGTCCATTTGTTTATCATCATTTAAGGCGAGGTCTATTTCAAAGTTGGGGTACTTCTCATTTGTCCTTTTGTGTGCATTATATTTTTCCGTCCATGCTTCAATTTCTTTTGCGTATTTTGTGCTTTTAATTTTAGGTGGGTTATGTTGGGTTTTTTTCTTTGTATTTCGCAACACTACTTGAACTGGGCGGAGCAACATTGCTTGGCTTGTTGCCCGTTCCCGAAGTTGGTTATCATTGAATCCTACACTCATAATTCTCGGTCTGTCGCCTTTGCTGCTCTTAGAAAAACTACTAGAGCACCTGCTCCCAGAACGTCCGTATCCTTCCATGGCTGGAGACCGAGTGGAAAAAATGATTGACTTGCCTGCTCTGGCAGCTGCGTACCCTTTTATAGGTCTCAGGAGGCGGGGCTAGACGCTTCTCAACCAATCAGGAACGTTCGAGGTGTATCTCGGTTCCTACTGGACGAATCGGGAAAATTCTCGAAGTTTCGAGTATAATCTATTTTGGCGCCAAAGTCGCCAAATTGGTCGCCAAGCTCTGGGACCTCCGACGTGATACACGGACTCCGTCCAATAATGATGACTTTAAAACAGTATTTCTGATAGTGGAACAAACTATGCTGGGAAACCGAATTGCAGGTTTGTAACAATATATATATTGACATTTACAATATGTGATAAAGGGAGACTATTCGCACTTTTTTTTTTCAAGCCATATATCTAAAAAAAGTTAGCTGATAAAAAGCTATCGAATTTTCGTTTGTACTTATGAATGAGGCGTAGCGAACGAATCCATCCAACCACTTGGCTTATTCAGTATATCATCATTTGTTTACTGTTTCGTGTGCAGCTTTCTTTGTTTTTTCTACGGCAAAGCAAGTTTTGCGATAATAGACGGAGACTGATATGGAAGGCAGCTCAGAGGATTGACCAGTGAGCAGAATTCAGGATGAAGATGAAGGAAAGATGAATCTGCAACATTTGTTCGCTAGAATTACTCTGTGGAGTTGTAAAGGTAAAAGCAGTATGTGAGCATTAGTCAAATCCTATTGGGTAATGGGGAAATTCCGTCCTAGAAAGAAGAAGAAATATGGAAGTCAAGGCAAAATCGTAAAAGCACAAAGCACTAATAAAAAATATTCCTATAAATTAAAATTTTATTCATGTTTATAATAAAGTGTAATTGCAAAATAATCGTCTGTGTTGATTCACTATATTTAAAAAATATATAAAAATTATTGATTTAAATATAATTCCATAAAGGATGGAAATAATTATATTTTTTCAAATAATTAAAACTTATAGTTTCTTTCTCCGATTTTGAAACACTCATCTAAAAAATAATTCAGTTCTCCTCTGAAACTTCAAAAGGTTTATTTATAAAAACGGTGGCTGTATTCTTTTAGGACACTTTTGCCTTAACTAGTACTGGTTTAAAATGCATATTGTATTTTCCATAAGAAAAATCGCTATGTGTAAGATCTGGTGAATTTTTTAAATCTAATTTGTATCTAAAAGAGACGAAGTTGTCAATGTCACATCAGCCATTCGAGCATCTCTAAGGATTATAATATCTCTCTTATTTTAAAATTATTGTATAAAATATAATAAAAAATTACATAACCCAGCTCTATATAAATTCATGATGCATAATCCTGGAACTGACTCCAGATAATTTTTTTTTCTTTTCAGATTGCTCCGAAAAGCGTATTGTTAGGCAAAAAATTTATCAACAAGATTTAAAACTAATATATTTATTTCCAGAATTTTATATTTTCTAAATTTTTTGTTTAATTATTTAGAATTAAAGATGAAAAAAGGGAATTGTTATTGACAACCAAATTGATGAAAGCCGAAAAATATCTGGAGATTTTAATTTGTCATATTAGGAACACCAGTTATTTCCCCGCAACTTTCTCGCATAGTCCCTAGTAAAGGGGTTATTTCCCTCCCTATCCCGAATAATATGACAAGAACGTGAAGACCACGAGTGCTTAAAATTCCGCACATGAGAATTTTGTGCTACATTTAAGGAAAACCGAATATGTAATTTGGATAAATTTGAAAGAAAATTGCACTTTTAATTACAATATCACAAACTAAGTTTCATTAATCAAGGCAGTTGAATATTTTTACTTCTTTTACATGCACTCTAATATACAGATCTACACATGGTCAATCCATGACGGATTTGGTCAATTCTCATTAAATTACGGAATTCTCATTACGTTTTGTAGATTTTGTGCACTTGGATAGTCTGATAGACAGACTTTCTGCAAATGGAATTCGTTCAATATTTGCTTGAAAGCTTCCAATTGTGTACATGTCAAATTTCTTTCTTATACCTCAAAATGACCTTGTGTTATAGCGTTCACAGGCACACAGACATAATTCCAAAATTCTCGGAGGTCTAAAATGTGAAGATTGATCAAAATTTAGAGTTTGAATTTTTTGACGATTGCAATATTTAGTATCTGCATATTTCTGAATATAGATATAGATACATACTGTTTTTAATGAAAATTTGTTTCATATGAAAGTTATCTCTACCTATTAAATGCGCTACTATAACGAAAAATAAAGTCGTTCGTTGAAAGCAGATGGGAATAAATAAATCAATAATAATTCGCCCTAATAATTTAAAAACTCACATTTTTGGAGGGGAAATGCTTTATCCCCCCCCAAAAGTTGCTAGTAAGAATTAAATAATACTGCTATATTCGAAATGTTAAGAAAAAGATTATTTCATAAAAGTTATTATTATTATTTTTGCCTCGGCTTGTATATTTTGTTTGTTGCTCTAGCTCTATTATTTTTCTGTTAAAAATGGAATAATTGCTATGGCAGCAAATTTCGTTTCAAAAAAATTTATATGATAAACTGTTTTTAGTGCTATGCAACAAAAAACTACTTTCAGCTCTGTTGCAAGAGGAAATTAAAACGTTCAAATGAAAAAGAAAGAAGAAAAAATTGGAATCTGCTATCTCAAAATTTAAGTTGTTATGTGAAAACATTAATTTTGTAAAAGTCAGGTGTTATCAATCCGACAGAAAAACATCATGTTCTCACATCACTATATTTCGCTCATATTCACCAACATTTAGAAAAGCTCTGGTTTTCGACCATCTCAGAATCAATCGAATTAAAAAAATTCTTTTTCTAGAGACCAGGATTTTTTTTTTCGTGAAAAACTAGTTTCAATCTGTTTGAAATAACCATTAGATTAAGCATGCATCAATATTTAGTAAAGGTTTTTTTCTTCTTTTCTTCCTCTATCTGAAAATTGTTCGAGTTCCAAAACACTTTCCTCAAAACCAGATTTTTTTTCTCGAAAATCTGTTTTAAATTGACTTTTAATGATTACATGAATACTATATTGCACAATCTTTAAATTTTAGAAAAGCGATGGTTCCCCCTCCCCCTTCATTTGAAAATTGTTCGAGCTCCAAAACTTTTTTTTTTTCGCCAGCTAGAAAAATTGAAAATTAAAAAAAAAAAAATACATATATATATTCTCCTGTCTGACCTTTATTGGCCAGACATGAGAATCGGTTACATGGCGGACTTTCGTGGCAAGTTGTAGCTTTTTTTTGGCGGTAAGTCGCGAAATATGACAATCATTGTAACTCTAAAAGCTAAAAATTGATGCGCATCAAAAGCGATAAATAGCTCTTTTCAGTCCGTGCATTTTGTGGCTGCAAATAAATAATAATAATAATAATAAAAAACCCTCAAACCAAACATCATGTTTTAACATGATAAAAAAAATGTTTCCAAAACGTTTTCGCATACTCTCTAATAAAGGTGCTTTCTAAGAAAACCTTGCATGGTATTGACAGACAATAGTTACAAAATATTAATCTCAGGCGTGAATTTAGCATTTTTATTGAATTTAACATGTGATCCTTGGCGAGTGATTTGGTGATTAATCCCTGGCATGTAATTAATTATATCCGAAAATGGAATTTGTGTTTTGAATGCGTTTTTATCAATCGAATTGAAACAAAAGATTTGGCACAAAAACTACTCTTGTAGTCACAAAATCCCATATCTCATTTGATACATTTTAGTCACTGCGTTTTTAATTATCGCGTTTACATGCGTCTGAAAGTACAGACAGGTAGATAGACATCCCGTTGTTAGTTTTGGTTCAAAATTTGACTTGTGTCTATGCTATGGATGTTAAATCTGTGGACCGAATCTTATCTATCTAGCTCTTTTCGTTTTGTAATTATCGTGTTAACTTATAATCGAATCGCCGAACTTATTGTGTATGGAGTTAGCTCAAAATTCGATTGAAATTACCAATTTAGTGTGAAGACCGTATTCCAAATTTCATGTGTCTATGCTCAGAGCATTTTTTAATTAATTTTATCACAGACTGACATTTTGCAACAATGTGTTTTTCAAACTCATTGATGTCAAAATCCCGAGTTCGAATTCTTTTACGATTATTATACTTTTTCTGTATTTCATATGCAATAAAGTTATAAAAAGAAGATTATACATAACTTAGCTAAAAAAAAGCTTGAAATAGATAAATAAATAATCTTTTTTGACAATATATGTCTTATTAAAGAAGCTGAGCATTTTTTACTCATCAAATTTGGTCTTAAGCATTTAGTATAAATGATATTGGCTCTCGGAAAAGGAATTGCTAATCAAGAACTATAGTTATTCTGCTTCTAAACACGAGAAGGAACTCTATCGATTGTATTAAGTACCAAGAAACATTATCTGACTATTGGGTTTTTGCTCAATACAAGAACTTCGGAAACGACAGTAGTTATC
>JAPMOR010108876.1:0-17415 GCA_026543865.1 Argiope aurantia | reverse complement strand
TTTTTTTACTTAATTCTTTCATAAGTTTACAAAAGTATAAAAAAATAATAAATATTTTTTTAAATTATAGTAGGATTAATTCAAATTCAGTGGTTTTATTTTTTTACTATAAGTTTGTGAAATTATGAAAAACAAAACAAAATTTTATTATTCTGGTAGTTATTCAAATTTTAAGCTATTCACTGCTTTTTTATTATGCGAAGAAACCATATAAAAAATTGTCTTTTTTCGTTTTGTAATTATTTCCCTTACATGCATTAAAAAATTCTTTTTGTTTGGGTTTTTTTATGCATTGTTTTATGAAAGATTTCCATTTTATAAGTATAGAAAAATGTGAAATGAAACCTTCTTTTCGATTCTTCTATTATTCATTATTAAAAAAACCAAGTCAGACTGAGTAAAAGAAATCGGCTCGGGAAAAAACAAATATGAAAACTAAAACTAGAAAAATATATGAATAAACACTGAGGTTTTTTAAAAAAAAATGGAATAATAAGATTCGAAAAAAATATAACTTGCATTCATCAAAAATAAAAGAACTTTAAAGATAATTGTTAAAATATTATAAGCAAAAAATTTGATATGCATTTGAAATTCAATTATTAAAATAGCAATTTATTTCAAATATTTTATGAATATAAAATTTGTGTACATTAAACATGCAATGTATGAGATAAATTTTAGAAGCTTAGGTCTCATTTCATAAAGAAATCAAATGAATTTTTTTTCTAAAAATAATTTGAAAAAAAAAGTTATATTAATAAATATATAAAATCAACTTCTGCCGTGACCAGGATTCGAACCTGGGTTATTGCGGCCACAACGCAATGTACTAACCTCTATACGATCAAGGCTTCGATTAGATTTGCTTTCAAAGATAAATATATCCTGTAACGAGATTAAAAATGATTCATTTTCTGGTAAGAAGCGAAGGTGTGGCATTCAAGCATGACCGTGTGATACTGATAATCCTGGAACTTCCTCGTTCTATTAAGCGACTCGTATCATAGCAAGAATCCTTCTAATTACTATTTAATCAATTACCAGTGGTTTTATGCATTATAAAAATAAGAAACATTCTTTGTCAACTGTCAATGTTGAATAAACGGTAAAAAATCGAGGTGTTGTAGCTAATTAAAAATGTCCTTTGTAATATTTATTAAGAGTACTTAATTCCTTATTTTTAATACTGCAGACAATTTTACGCTGCATTGATTATAAGTGTGAATAATCAGTCTTTGAATAATATCAAATTTTAAAAATGTTGTGGCGTTATTTGTGTAAAAAAAATTAACATTTCATCTATTTAAAATTTATGAAGAATAAATACATTAATTGAAAAAGTTATTTTTACCTGTTGCATCTTATTTGATAAAAAAAAATCATTAAGTATTTCCATTACATATTTTCTTTTTCATTGAAATAAATAATAATTGAATCTCTGTTCTGTAATGCCCTTCCATGAGTACGTTTTAGATTCGCTTATTCTGTCTTGACTGCATTGCCCGTTCATTCTGTCTATAGTAATTTTTAGATCGCATATTATCTGAGGAAAAAGAAAATGAAACCTGTCAACATAATCAGGCTTATAAAATAGAAAGTGAAAATCTTGTGTTGAAGTACCTTATTATAATATCTTGGCTGTTTTTTGTTTTGGATTTAATGCAGAATGAACATATTTTTCATCATAACTTTAACATTCATAAATCAATTATAGGATTTGATGAAACGAATAAATTACTTGGAATTTCCTTATAAGAATAAACAGGATTGTTACAAATTTTGTTTAAATTTAATTTTTAAAATTCATTATAATTAAAGAATTATAAATTATGCATTGATAAAAGGCAAAGAAGGCGTGTAAAAATTTCATAAAACAAAACAAAAAAAATTAATAAGAATTCCCTCACATGGCAGTTGCCTTTTAATGTGATCAATTCGGGACTTGTGATTTTTTATAACATTAATTGATTGATAACAATAAATTAATTAGTTATAATCAACCAGATTTATGCCACATCAATGGAAAATTGGAAAAAAAAGATTTATTTCAGGACTGTTTATAATTTGTCTCAAAAATAAAATTACAAAAGTTCTTTATTATTGCTTATTGACAATTATTTCTTTAGTTTTTATACTATTATACTGCCGGTTTCAAATTAATAAATTCTGACTTAATTCAAAATTCGTTGAATTTCTTTTGCAATTTAATATTTTAATGACTGTGCATCCTAAAAATATACTAACATTATACAAAACTTCGTTTGTAAGTAAGTTAAAAACCCATGTGAAAAAAAAATGAAAACTAACAATGGAAAAATGTCAATATCTTATAAATAAAAAAAGTAACTATCGAAACAGACTTTAAAGTGTAATTTTTTTTATTTAAAATAAAAATGCTTATAAGGCTTCAAAAGCAAGAAAAAAATATACAATTAAAACTTAATTATTAGAATAATTCTACACGAAAAATAACATACAATTTAGGGGTTAAATTTTTAAAAAAAATTTATTTTATTAAAAAAACTCAATTATAATGTTTTTCATTAAGGGAATTCGAAACAATATTACTAACATTTATTTTAAAGAATGTAAAAATGAGCATTTGCCGTGACCAGGATTCGAACCTGGGTTATTGCGGCCACAACGCAATGTACTAACCACTATACGATCACGGCTTCTAGTAGATTTGCTTTCAAAGATATATTATCCTCTAACGAGATTTAAAAATGATCTATTTTCTGGTAAGGAGCGAAGGTGTGGCATTCAAGCATGACCGTGTGACACTGATAGCCGAACTTCCTCGTTTTATTTTAGTTGATAGCTTTATATCTACATAAACTCCTTCCGAGATCATTTAATCATATTGTTGTTCAATTTGAATTTAAATCTTATTAAATATAAATGAAAAATTATACGAAAAGGAAATTGATATAATTAAAAAGGTAATTTTTTTAGTCTTAAGGTAATACAAAAAGCATTTTTATAAGATAATTGTTTTGAAAAATATGAGCATCAATTTCCGTAGGCAAGTCATAGCGATTAAAGCTAGACTTAGGATTAATAAAGGAACATCAAAATAGAAACTTTTTGGAACGATTTTATCTGGCAACTGATTGAACTTTTTGTTTAAAGTCTAGTTCTTGGTTTCTTTTATATCTTCTTTTCTCTGACTGAATGTCCTTTTTGATGACATGACGAATTATGTCCTATTTGATGACATGACGAATTATCTCCAAAAATTTCTAATAATATTTTGCAGCTCCATCAATTAGCTAAGTAAAGCATTCAATTCAGCACAGCTCTTAAAATGTTCATGAATGAAGTAAAGTAGATAGAAATTTGTATGATATTTTGTTATATTTGTCTGTTGTTATTCGGCATTTAGTAATAAACTCGATTTCTGTGCCACGTGCTTTAGCGTTTTATATATAGAGATAATTTATATTGTTTATAATTTTATGAATAATATTCAAAATTGTTTGGCTGAATCTGAGAAAAATTAGCGTGTCAATAGTTATTTGAAATACATGATCTACACAATTTTTGTTTTTTCTCTCATTCTGTCCTTTTGATAGTAAGAAATAAATAAATAAAATTTTTGAAAATTAGAAGGTATTTTCAAACCTTATTCTCCTTTCCATTTATTTCAAGAAAAAAAATATACAAACACTTATCCTAAAATTTTGTAACATGATATTTTAAGATTGATTAAAATGTCTTGCATATGACTCCCTTGTCTGTATCAGACATTGCACTCTATACAAAATAATTTTTATATAACGCAATTAACAGAAATAACGCTAGTCTAAAAAAATACTATCAAATTAATAAGGCAATAAAAAGTGTTGTTACAAACTGTGTTAAAAATTAGTTTCGAAAAAATTAATAAAGTTAAGGAAATCCTTGCACTGTAATTAAATTAATATCACTGGAAAGCTAATTATTTTAAATATAAAGTGGAGCGGAACGGTTTTTTATTGTCTTTTAGTAGGCGTATACTTCGAAAGGTTTAAAAGTTATTATTAATAAGATTTTATAGAAATAAAAACGAGTTCGGAATAATTTGTAGTATGATAATATTAAACCTAGGAAAGTGGTAATATCCCGTCCCACAATAAAGTTCATCCTTTTATGCCAACCACTGATATTTTTAAAGGATTTGCTATGTGATCTACATAAATATTGCATTTTATAAACAAAAGTTGGTTAAAGAATCAATCGAGAATTTGATCGAAGAAAATAAGAAAAATTTACAGAAAAAGAAGAAAAAATTTGATGTTGAGAGTGAAATGTGATTATTTTTAATAGCTGGAAGATTCAGAGAAGGAAGATGTAACTTATCTATTAGAATCCATGCCAGACTTTTCGTTAAATATGTACATTTTGGTCCATTATGTAGAATATACCTGAATGAATGCAGGTTATTTGTAAGACTGCTGAGTGCTTAATGAAGTTGATATTGTCAAATGATTGTGGCAGGTTTTGACGAAATGTGGTTAATGACAATTTTCTATTTTCGAGAGTGAATTAAATTTATTCTATCATATCCTATCGTTTAAGTATAAAGTAATGTAAATGTCAGCTAATAATGAATCGATTAAGAGATTGAATGTTCTATTTAAAATGAAAGCTTTATTTTTTACAGCTGAATTTAACAACCAGTTCTTACTCGCTTTAACGTGCATTTCCAAGTCCTCGATATTTTCTTCTAGTGCCTATTATATTCCGTCATTTCTTTTGTAATGAAGATTCGCACCATGATTTTTCTCAAAAAAAATTAGAGATAGAATTATTAAAATTACTCCAAAATGAAGGAATTAAGTAGTTAGCTTATATGTTGCATGAAATAGGTTACATTTTTATTGAAAAACAGTAAAAAAAAATGCATTTCTTTTAGATATTTGGGAATGGGTGGTTAAATAAATTCTGAAGCAGCAAGCAATAGTTTCTTATTTCAAAGGTATTCTCTTCAAATTAATTGTTTTCTGTAATCACAAACTAAAACAGGTGTTCCTATTTATCTCATAGTCAGTCCTGTTTGTCCCATAATAACTGGGATCATACCGGGGTAATTATGAACACTTTTATAACTTATAATGATTAATTCATAAATTAATTTAGGAAAAAAATGGCACTGTGTAATGAACCCCCTAGAACATGATTATATTATCTCATAAATTATAGTTCTATCTTCTCTCTCATGAGATCATTTCAAATGGAAGAAAAGTATTCCTTTCCAAGAAAATGACAAAATCTTTAAATTAATTCCCAATTATTCCAAATATGTTTTTAATAACACCAACTTAGCTGTATTCCCAATCACACTACTTCTTTTTAATTAGATTATAATTTTTATCAAGTATCCATAATGTGTAAAGTAAGTAATTCTTCATAAATTACAAGTACAATTTGAAAAAAATTTTGGAATGTTTTAGCGAGATTATGTATTAATATATAAAATAATTAATATTCTGTATGTATTTAGATATTAAAATTACAAATTAGGATGATGTAAGGAAAAAAATAACCACCACAAGCATGCTTCTACCGAATTTCTCACGTGCTATCACAATATGGTACTTTTTTTTTTGTTTCACAGCATAATGAAGTTAGATGAGTATGGATTTTAGTGTATTCCTTTCCAAGATTAGGTTAAAAGTTCATTATTAATTCAAGAAATACAATATTAGCAGCAAAAAAATGTAGTGATAAAAAAAAATTCAAAACAAAATTGCTGCCCTTTAAATTGTCCAAAATAATTTATAAAACTCGTGAATTAACTTGCATGTGAAACTAAAAATTGAAAATATTAACTTGGCACCTGTTTTTATTCCCCTACCGAATGGATAGTTCACCTATATCTAACTTATCCTTTATTTGGTTTATATTCCGAACAATCTAATTTCGTCCTAATTTGTACTGTACAGTTGACTCTCATATAATATAAAAAATTAGCAGAACAAAAAAAAATTTAAAAATTGCCATCAAATCCGAATTAAAAACTTTAGAATTGCCAAGTTCTGTTGTGATGATTTATTATATAATTATCTGTTTAAAAAATAAAATGTCTGAATAAATTATAAAGGATTAAGTTTTAAGCATTTATTACCTTAAGTACTTCTAAATATTTTGAAAGCACTTTGAAATGCAAACTGTTTAGGAAATTTTAAATATCTTATGTTTTATTTTACATACTTCATTTTATAATTTTATTAAATGCTCTTTACATTTTTTTTCTTTCTTTTTCGTTTATTTTGTAAATACGTTATTTAACCCTTATATTCATTTTGTATAGTATACCATACATACAATTTTATAAAAATATACTACCACTATAAAATAATTTTTAACTTAGTTTTATTAAGCGATTTTTATTATTACACGATTTATTTATTTATTTATTGATGTTTTTTATGGCGTAAAGAAGCTACTTATTTATATATATATATATATATATATATATTACTTTTCTTCAAAAAAGCAATATTGCCACGATAAGGGTTAATAATAGTCTATTTCTAAAAAAACGAAATGAAAAATCTTTCTCTTCAGTGAAAACACTTTAAAAAAACTAATTCAGCAAAAAGTTTATGCCCGATTTGAAAAAATAGATTATAAGTGAATTTAGATATTTAAACTTTCCTCTAAAAAATGAATTAATAGTTTTAAAAGTGGGAGAATTTGATAAAAGAATAATATAAAGAGTAATGTACGTATGTATGTGCAGAGGGGGAAGATTAAAGTTTAAACCGAAGTTTGGGTAAAAGTTTTACTATATCTTATCTGTACCAATCATTCTGTTGGCGGGGGAAAAAAAAGGAAGCACAGCATTTCCAGATACTGGAAGAGAATAGGGGAGGGAGGAAAACAAAGGGGGAACCTTATGACCTTTGATTTCTTAGTGTGATGGAATTCACACTCAAAACTCATATAAAATTGTGACTGATTCTCATACAGATGATTAAACATCCCTAAAAATGCGCAAGATAAATTAAATGGTTTACTGAATGGTCCATATTTTTAATTTATATAATATAAAAGCAAATTATATCTATTGTTTTCATAAAAAAAAACCGAAGAATCCAACAGTTTAACCCAACAGGAATTGTTTCTCATAAAATTCCGTAGTATATTCTCTTAGAAAGGTGCCGTGCATTTGCTGCCTTCGCATAAAAATTGTGGACATTTGGTGAAACCGTGAAAGCCAAGAGTGCGAAGATTTTTATTATCAGAATTCCAGCACATAAGATTTGTGTTCCGTAGTATAAAAGAAGATAACCGAATATGTATTTTTGGGCGATTTTTTTCTTTTTTACTTTTTCATATAAGAGGAATAAAGCGAAAATATTGTAAATTTAAAAACGATATTTTGACGAATTTCAGTATCAGACCTTCTTGAATTTGATAAATGTTTTTGGAATTATGTCTGTTTGTCTGTCTGTCTACGAATATGATTACTCAAAAACGATTTAAACTAGACTTTAGCATATGGTCTTTATACAGAACTTGTAGATTTCTATCAATTTTGAACGGCATCCATTCAAGGGAGATCTGTCTGTCTGGTTATCCGAGTACAAGTACACTCGATAACTATAAAGCGTAAATATAATTTGGTACGCAGATGCAACATCCATAATATAGATTTGGAAAAAAATTTCCATCGAGAGGTTGAGAGTCTGTCAATCTGTATTTTGCATGTATGTACACGCAATTACTAAAAAAGGCATCATCTTAGGTAAATGAAATTTGCTTTACAGTTTTAACATCTAAAATGAAGTTTCTTTTCAAATTTTGAAACAAATATGTCAAAGTTTGATCATCTGTATATTTATACTTTCTCATGTACGTAAACACAGAACTGTAAAAGGCAAAGATTAAAATAAATTAAATGTGGCGTAAGATCTTGCGACTACAGTTACAATTTTATGTCAAATTTTGGCTTCAATCTGTTGAAAAAAATGAGTCCAAAATGCATATTTAATTTTCTGGTACACAAATATTAATGGCAAGGTAGCATTTTATAGTCAAGAAACGCATGCTAGATTCAGTAAAAACGCTAGATTCACGCCAAACATCAATCTTTTATAACTATTGTTTGCTCATAGTATGCAGTTAATACTCAAGTACTGGTTTTCTTTACTATAAAACGAAAAACATAATTCTCGTCTATTAAAATAAAAATCGAAGCATCCATGACATTATTGTTCTGCCCAAAATTTACAGTTTATGGAGGGGGGGGGGGGGTAGGAGGGAAAGCATCTCCATTAGAAAATATGCGAGAAAGATTCGGGAAAACTCTCCTATTCGTTTCAGGACAATTGAAATCGAAATATGGCACAGATATACAATTTTAATTACAAGATTACATACTGCTTTTTTTTATTTGTGCAATTACATTTTAAAATATCCCATTTACATGCATGCGAAAGTATACACTGACAGACTGTCGACTCCCTGAGGAGATTTCATTAACATTTAATACGTATTTACCCTTTGGACGCCAAACCTGTGCACCAAAATTTTATTCATCCAGCTCTTTACTTTTCGCATTTATCATGTTCATTTGTATTCAAAAATTCAGATGATTGAGAGAAGATTTTGTTCAAAATTTTATTGAAACTTACAAATTTATTGTAAAGACCACGTATGTCAAAATCTCAAATTCATTTTTTTTTGACGATTACAATATTTTTTTTATATACTTCGCATATGAGAAAGTGGAAAAATTATCATAAAAAATCATCATGTTAACAATTACAAATTAGAAATACTTTTGAAATTACACGAATGTGCGCCACGTTCTACATAATGGGATTTCGTATTAGCCAGACTGTATCGCATGTGCCATAAAAAAGCGCACTGTATATTTAAACATATTATAATTATATTCTGCATTTATAACCAAGTTATTTTGTCACATGTATAATCAAATAATGCAGTTTCCTCATCATTATTCATTAGGGAGACATGTGGCATTTTATACAATCTTTTGCATTGTACCAATACTTCTTGTATTCTCCGTATATATGTTTGTATTGTAACTATATTAAAATTTTTTAATCGCACACCATTATATATGAATTACCTCAAAATTATATTAATAACTCATATACCATTATATATGAATTACCACAAATTTATATTAATAACTCATATACCATTATATATGAATTACCTCAAATTTATATTAATAACTCATATACCATTATATATGAATTATCTCAAATTTATATTAATAACTCATATACCATTATATATGAATTACCTCAAAAACATATTAATAATTCATATATCATTATATGTGAATGTCACATTATCCCAATGAAAAAATAAATGAACCATTTGAAAGTTCTACACCATATTCTTGAAATTCTTAAAAAAGACAGTGTAGAAAAAGTGACTTCAGTACAAAAGCGAACACCTGTAAAAATTTAAAATAATTATAGATTGTCCAGCTTATTTATCATTATCTTTTTTTTTTTCGAAGAATTTTTTTACAAAATTTTGAAGTTTTGTGTCATGATTTATCAGTATAAGAACCCCATGTGTACCCACAACAAATGACATAAAGTCTTATATTTTATTTGAAGTTAAGGATGATTAAAAAGAGAGAACAATTGAATTCCCTCTTGGCTCTTTTCACTTCCAAAAATTCTTTTACCAGACGATTTTCTCCCATTAAGCGTCTGAATAATAACTGTTTTTACTTTTATTGAAAATGGCGCTCGCTTTTATTATTATTTTAACCGAAAAGAACGCATTTAAAAACATAACGAATTCTTTCTTTGCCTTTTATTTCTTCTCTTTTTTCATAAAATTTATGATTCATGCAAATCTGTATGGAATACGCAGGGCGTTTTCTGAAAGTTTTCCATTTTCACGAAATAAAGCTATCACGCTACACTCTGAAATGAGTAAATATTCGCTGACATTATTATAAATGTTTCGTGCTTTTTGACCATTTGGAATGGACTATTGCTCAAGAAAAAGAAAAAAAAATGAAGTGTAGGAATATATGCTTTCAAATGCATAAAAATTATTTTATAAATTATGTTTAGATTTTAAGAATTTAACTGTGCCCCTAAATGTCCGTATACTTAAAAATTGCCTTAAGAATCAGACAATGTTTTTTCTTCAAATCAAAATACCATAAAGTTAAGTCTTAGCATTTTCCGTACTTGCTTATGGCTTATAGATATATACTTCCATATAAAATGCTAACTAAACATTGCAATTATTTTGTAATTTCAATCAGAAGATCTGTAATTTTAATCATCTGGATCCCATATAACAATTTTATTCGCAACTGCATTTCCATGATATTCATACCGTTTACATTTTCTAATGAATTTCAGAATTAAAAAAATATTTAAAACACCTTTTAAAATCCTTGCCTGACTTACTTCACATGAAAAAATAAATAAAAACTACTACTTAACATAAGTTTTAGAATCTTAAATGGCAAGACGTAAATTGAATTTCAAAATAAGATAAAGTCTCATTTTTCAGATAAATAGGAAGGTGTAATATTTATATAAATTCCTGTAATGAATAATTATGATTATTTTATTAGGATTCCTTAAATTAGTGAACTGCTATCGATCCTTGAAATATTAGTCTTAATGAATTCAGGCTTAGCATGATTGCAAAACGTAAAGCAAGAATAGGAATGAAAACGTTATGCATTAAAATCCTGAGTCTTGCTTTAGGAAACAGTAAATTGCACCAAATTGTTTGCTACGATCGGGCCGTCGCATCCAAAGCTTAATAATTACACTAAAACATACTTCAGAAAGGCAACCTCTCCATACAGAGAAAGTAAGTCCAGTAACAAAGTAACTGTGAAATGCGTAATGGTATCCAGGCATGGCATTAAAATAATACCATGGCCAGGATGCCATTCACTCAAATTTGCAACACAATGGGTTGGGAGAAAGACGAAAAAAAATTGTTTCGAAGATCAGTTACTCTCGATACGTTACTGAATAAATAAGTAAATAAGACTACTTAAAGTGCAATTTAAGTGTAGTTAGGCACCGAGTCGTAATCTAATTCACTCCCAGTTTTCCCTAAACAAATGCAAATTACACCAAGATAAAATATCTGTTTTTTTTTCATTCATCGTATACAACTTTAAAAGCGGCATAAATATATTCCCATTTTATTTCCAAATTGCCCTAGAAGACATGAAACCTCTTTCTCAAGCCTTTCACTACGCCACGTTTAAATGTCCAAAGATAGTTTCGATCAGCTGAAAATGGTCACGCTTCTCTTTATCACGAATCCTTTACTCATTGACTAGATGTATTAATCTAACCCAGGAAAAATAATGTCGAGAACATTGATGAATGTTGCATCAACAGTGTAAAAAATTATAAAGTAATGGTAAATTTTGTTATCGATATGTTTCCACATATTGCTTGTATCATTTGTATGGTATATGGAAATCACGAAAAAAAGTTGGTGTGTGTATTTCACATACATCAAACATATTTCTTTATTATATAATAGTAATCAATATATTTCACTCATGTCTGAAGAGCTCATATATAAAAATTATCTAATCTTTATCATAAATCTTTCTGATGGAGTATTCAATTTCTTCTTTCAATTATTAAAAATTATCTGATAGAAATATTTATCAAAATTTACCGTATTACTATATTTATAAAAAGTTAATGGATATGTATGGCTTCAATATAAGCAAGGTATTTAAAAGATATTGCATATTAGATTTGATAATTATTCACTGGCACTGAGTCTTTTGTAAGCATTTCATACCAAACTAAAAGTAATGAGTATAAATAATTTCTTAAAAGAAGTAAGGCAAGTAATATTAAGGAATGTAATTTAAAGTTTTATAGATAAGAATAAAATTTTAAGCAGTTAAATAAAAAGATGTCCTGAGAATCTTGGAGTAATTCACTCAACCTGACAAAGTTAAATACGAAATGCGTTATTTTCCTTTTAACAACGTAAGTGCAAGGCCTAGTTGAGCAACTTTCCATTTAGCCGTGTATCCAATTTCATCAATATACTAATGGCTCAAGATGAATATAAAACTGCATTAAGGCTGCATGTAATATTTCTGGTGTATGCTTTCTTTTCAATAAGTTTACTGAAGTTCGAGTTAAAGTTCATTTTAATAATGCTCATTGAAATTTTTTACTTTCTCGTATACCTAGCATAGAGAAAGATTAATAATCGTCAAAAAATTCGAACGAAAATCACCACGTTTTAGATCTTCTTGAATTCCACACACACACACACTTTTGGAAAATGCCTGTCTGCCTGGGACGTAGATAACTCAAAAACACTTTGAGTGAGAGGAATAAAATTTGGCATATGGTCTTAACACCAACTTTGTAGATTTCTATCACATTTTGAACCAAAATGTGGCGCTAGCTTCATACGCCAGTTAACAGCCTCTGGACAGAGGTGATCACTTTTGTCGAGTGGTCATGTTAAACGGCTACGAAGCCTAACGTCGCCGGTTCGATCCTTGCTCAGGCAATTGCCACATTGGTGACCCTGGCTCTGAACTGATAAACGCAACCTTCGTTCAGAGGGAGACTGTTTGTCCGGCTGTTCAAATGTAGGTTAACAAGCTAACTACAAAACGAAGAGAACTAGATAAATAAAATTTGCAACATATATTTAACATCTATAGTGTAGACACCTATCCAATTTTGAGCCAAATGCAGTGAGAGGTTAACCATTTGTTGATCTGTGCTTTTAGAAACATGTAAACGCAATGACTTAAGTATATTAACTTTGGCAAGAAATTTTGTTACTACAAGTATAGTTTTGTGAGAAATTTTGAATTCAATCGGTTGAGAAAAACGTGCCTAAAATATAACTTCGATTTTCGGATACTATTAATTACATGCCAGGGAATAATCGCCAAAGATCATACAATAGATTCAACAAAAATGCTAAATTCACGCCGAAGGCTAATATTTCTTATCTATTGTATGTCAATTCCATGCACCTTTATTAAAGAGATGCGAGAAAGTCTTAAAGAGACCACTTACAATGATTTTGAATAACAAATAATAGTTAAGTTTATTCCTTTATGCTCCCGAAAGTGTTGAAATTTTTTTCGAAGAACATAAATTTTTAAATTATGTATCACTTACTGTAACTGACGCTACTTGAACAAAAAGTAATAATATTAATCACCGGTGACTGACTCGACCTGAATGAAAATTCTATCGTCTATCATCGGACTGGCGCTATCCGAAAGGAAAATGGAAAACACAGAGTCAGTAGCGATGACTAACATGGCGCTTAATGAATCAAAATCTGGATGCAGAGAATCATCCATATTACTAGATAATTAAAAATATAGATATTATAAATACATTACAAAATTGCATTACATTTTATTATCAAGCTGAAATTAGTTTTGATAATGGGGTTAATCTAATGTAATTTGTTATTTTTGAAGATCCCATTGTTCTGGCAATTTGTCATTTAATACATTTATTAACTAGAAACTTTCTCCTTTAGAAAAATACTCTTTGATAAATATACTTTTGTATTATTAACTGCATGTCACTAGCGAACACTAGTTACGAAGAAGCCTATCAGGATGTAATTTTTGGCAAATGATCTCTGGGATGAGTGTAATACGCAGTTGGTAAAAAAAATTCAAATGTTTATGTTGGACACCTTTTATTTTTCTAACTCATCGAAACCAAAATTTGACATAGGATTAAAATTGTAGTCATAAAAGCACATACCAACTTGCATGTATTTCAGTTCTTGCGTTTTTGAGTTCTCACGTTTATGTGCTTGTAAAAGTACAGATGATCCATATCTTGATGCATTCAAAATTTAATAATGTTGTTCACTTTAGATGCTAAAACTGTGAACCGAATTTAATACATTGACCTATTTACGTTTTGTACTCATAGTTATTGTGTTCATTTCTACTTGGACAGAAAGAAACAATTCTATTTAAATGAATTTTTCTCAAAATTTGTTGGAAATCTACAGATTTCGTGCAAAGACCAGATACTAAATTTCACCGGTCTAGCTCAATTTGTTTTCGAATTATCCTGTTAACATTCTGACAAGCAAGCAGATCGATGAATAAGCAGGCATAATTAAAAAAATGTGATTTTTCTGATCCAGATTAGTTTAAAACGTGGAGATTCATCAAAATTTCGAATTCAATTTTTTTAACTACATTATTTTTATTTCTCATGTGAGAAGATATAAACGCTTAGTGTTTATAATTATGAAATGGATAACATGAATTTCTATAGCAAAGATTTGTGGATAAAATTTGACACCTCATTTTGGGAAAGTGATGACAGTATTTGATGTATAAACTGACTCAGGGAGTTGTTCGGAGAGCTCTCAAACATAATCGAATGCCAGGATGATTAATGATGCCCAGTTTCTTAAAGGATATTTTGTCGTTCGGAATCATAAATTTCATGCCCTTCGAGAAATTCACATCAGATCAATACTTTATAAATTCAAATAACCGATGTATGGTCAGCTCTCTAGTTTGCATTCTATTAACTTTTTAAAGCGTTGAATGCACTGCTATATTTTGTTTTTAAATATGTAACATGTGATATAAAAGTTAATATTCGTTCAAGGATGAAACTCATGAATTTAATTTCATCTACAACCTTTTTCGGCGTTCCATTCAGTTTTAGTCAGGATCAGGTTGTAAATACCGATTATAATGAACATGAAGCTTTACTGAAGATAATCGCTTCCTCCTCCCCTATATATTTATACGTTTCATAAAAAGTTTGGGACAAATATAAAGGAGTTGAACATTTTATTGTGTAAGACTTAAGTCTAAAAGTGCAGTCAATATAAATGGAAGCATCTTCAGAAGCTAATATTAAATTTGGATCAGAGCAAAATAACTCTAATTTAGAAATTTCAAAAACGTCATCTGTCTTCAAGCCAGAAGGCACGGTGAGAACCTGTTTGCCCACAGATATAAAGGAAAGAAAATTTTATTCCCAGTGTGATTTCCTTGTCCAGTTAATTTTATTAAAAATTTTTTTTTTGTTTAGTTTGAAAAATGAAATAAAAACAAACATGTACACAATCTTGCTTCAATGGCACATATTATAATAAAGTGCATTTAAAAAAAGTAACTTATAATTTTTTTAAAGCTGATAAATCTTTTTTTTTACATAATATCAATAAATATATCCATTCTTTTCTTATTATTATTTAATTAATTTCAAGTCATTAAACGTTAGTCTATGTTCATTTAAATAATTTCAAAGCAGGAAAAGGAAGAATATTTTTAAAGTTTATTCTATTCTTTAAAAAAAAAAATAGTAATATAGAGATGTTAAAAATTGAAAATCCCTTTTAAGCAATTGCAGCTATCGGAAAACCTTTTAATATAAAAATTGTCCGTTGCAATTTTTTTTTATTTAATTTCTTATTTTTAATAGAACAGGAAAATAAAAATTTCCCCCCCCCCCCCCCCCTCCTTTTTGAGAGCTATATCTGGAGCATCTACGAAATCATTTGACTCCTTATAACATATTTCTTGACGGTTATAATACAATCGAAATTGTTCTAATTATCATGTCCGCAAAATAACATGGGCGCAGCATTTACGCGTATTTATATACCTATATATATGTGAACTTTTGAAAGAAGGATGTTTTGGCTTTTACGAGATGACTTTCCTTGACTTACGGCTATTTATACTACATATTAGAATCCTGGCTTTTTCCCTGTTCAAAATAATTTTATGTGTACAATATCATTAAAAATAGTTTTGGGGAATAATTTCATATGCAAAACACTACATTTACAAGAAATTTAATTAAAAAAATGGAATGAGCTTTCCTAAAAAAACCTATTCAGACTGTACTACATTAATTTTGTATATGGAAAAAAGTACTGGAAATTCTAAGAAAAAATTGTTTCTAAATTCATAAGAATTCTAGGGAACATTAAAACTGCTGTTTGTAATACAATTTATTTTAATAGTAAATGTTATTATGATCTTTGAGAAAAAATTTTAAAATATTTCAATAGCTAATTAATGTTTTTTTTCATAAGTATTAGTTGTTATATAAGTTATCATTTATGTATATGCGTGTTTGGTTTAAGGCATAAATATAAAAATAGTTTAATTGTACTCACCTAATTATATATAGACAAAAAATTTAAACGAAACAATAAATCATAAAAAATTACTTCCTTTAATCAAAAACACATGCTTTTATAAATAAATAAAAATATTTTAATTTCATTTTTATCACAAATAATACTAGATGTAAAATATTACTTTAAAAAATAACTCAATTACCAAATTAATAGCCTAAAAATTATAACCTATATCAAAAAAAAAAAAAAAAAATTACAAATAACAATCAATTAATATTTTCAAATTGAAATATCACTTATTAGAGTACTAATAAAAAATATTTGGTTTAAAACAATCAGTTCTGCTTTAAATGAAACAAAAAGATTTAAAGCGTTTTTTTTTTTTTTTCCTCCCAAAATTTTAAGGTTTGAAATTTCTTCTTCGGCTCTTAAATTCTCTTTTTAAACTGCCACAAGATCTTTTTTTTCCCCCCTTTTGATTCTTAAATCTGGTACTTTCCTTACTTTTTCTCTTTCCAAAGTTTCACATACCCCCCCCCCCCTTTTTTTTTTCATTCCTTTTCTTTATAATTTTCTTCATATTTGGCCCATGAATTCTTCACACTTAAACCTCTCTTAACAATACTGTTGCCATGAGAAAGTATCATTATCATCTTTAATAAAGTCCGAAGGTTTATATTAAGATTAGTCTGTCTGTCAATATGATAACTCAAAAACGCAACGATTCAGACGAATGAAATTTGATGTATTCATTGATTGAATTCATTTATTATATTTCTTATCTAATCAAACTAACACAACTGCAGTTTCGAAATCCGCTCACGAAAATTTAGTCAGTCCACCCATGCTAGTGCGTGTGAATTCAAAAATGCCACGCAAAATGGTTGAAATTCAGCATATAAATTTTAGATTTGTATCAAATTTTGGTCCTAACTTGTGTCGGGTTCATCATTTATCCTTTCGTGAGTAGAACCAATGCGATAACTCAATGCATCGACCAAAAGCAATGAAATTTAGTATATGATAATTTTACCATTAGTATAATTAGATGTTAAATTTCAGATCTAATCAATTAAAGACAAGATGTCCAAATTGCATATTCGCTTTCTTGAAAATATGATGAAGCTCAAAATCTACTATATTGTTTTTAAGTTTTGAGAAAACTGGCGGAGAGAATCTCTTACAAATTTAATTTACAATTAATCTGGAAGCAATTGAACAGCACGTCTAGATAGATGATATAATTAATCTAGAATCTCCTGAATTCCAAAGCGCAAAATAATTTCCTTAAACAGAACATTTTTT
>JAPMOR010108871.1:70839-88542 GCA_026543865.1 Argiope aurantia | reverse complement strand
ATCGCCAGTTTCGATCTGCCAACTAGTTCTGTGTTTGGTTTTGCTCCGGATCTTTTGGTATTTATTTTTTTTATCGTCTGTCTTATATTCGTGTTATTTTTTATAAGGTTAATATTTCTGTCTTATTTTTATTCTTTTTTTTTATGTAAGTGGGAATATAAAATTGATGTTTTTGCGGCTACGCAAGTCAGAAAAGATTCTATTGTTTTGAAAGGAGATGGGAAAGTTTCAGTGGAGAAAAGGAAATGCATTTATTTTAAGAGGAATATTTGAGCGATACTACCGTGTGTGAATATATTTTAATATATTGTTGAATTCCTTGTTTCTTCAATTTGATTTTAAGAATCTTCTAGTTATGATGTTATCAAACTGTATCTTTATTGGAGGACCGAATTCCATAAAAATATGTATTTTTCACTTCTATTGGTTCAAATGTCGTGGAATCAATTTTACTCTCCTTTGTGATGAATTTAGAGATGCATACAAGAAAAATAAATTTTATATCAATTCGTTTTGTGATATCAAATAATTCTGAAAATCGGCGAATTTACTATCGTATTCAGAAATTAAATTATGAAATTTTCTTTAGCGCATCTTTTCAGAAAGAAAATGTCAAAATGTGCGTTACCTTGTTTTACAATATCAATATATATATTTTTTTATAAATATGTTGTTTTGTAATAAAATTGTGATCACAGAATATGACCACTTTTTCTTTAATAGAATTGTTTGAAAAGAAAAAATTAAAATAATTACTATTATAATTTGCAATTAAAATCTAAAATTATAATATAAGAGTCAATAATTAGACAATTACGATACGAAAACACTTTTAAAAAATTAACTGAAATTGATAGAAGATACCTGAAGTTCCCTTAATGGTAGTTGATATAGTGTGGTAATAGCAATTGTAGGTAGGCAAGATGTGAAGTTGTATCGATAGTTATAACAGTTCTTCATCAAAAACGGTGAGATAGAGAGAAATGATTTTCGTTTCCTTAAATTTTTATATACTAAATGACAGAAAAACACTCAACAAATCAATAATATTCTAGAAATTGTTAAAATACGACTAATGAATGATTTGTGGACAAGACTTCAGAAGCTGAGCGCTACTTCTCTTAGTCTATCTCGCGCAGATGTTAGCTAGCATGCATAAGCAGCAGTAAAAATATTCCATAAAGTTTTTAAAAAATCGTTTAAATTAATATTGTTAAATTATAATATTAAATTAAATAGTTAATATATATATATATATATATATATAAACTTTGTTTTGATTAAAAAGAATTTTCTTCTTATTTTTTTTTAACATTTGGTATACAAAATAATAAGTCCTTTTTAACTTTTGAGCGACGATTATTTTCAGTGTTGATATATTATTAAAATGATATTTATAAACATTATTCTTATGTTTAAAGAATTAAATGATTATTTAAAAAAAACGATTATTGTGATAATTTTACTATAAAGTGCTAAATGCCATAAACTGTACCATAAGCATATACATTGTGCTTCTTTTATAAACATAATGAACGCATTTTACAGCTTTTTAATATAATCATGCATTTCAAATGCTGTTATTTTATTCGTAAAGCTAGAAGTACAAGCAACAAAAATATTTTCTCAGTCGTTTCTGCTCAATGGTTTTTATGATGCGATTAGATTTAACTTTTTGCACATTAATTTTATTTTTTTCAAAACATAAAACAGGCTGCGTTTTCTTTGTATGAAATACTTTAAGTTAAAATTGTTGATGAAAGAAGAGTATGTTATAATATCCTTGTAAAATTGAATAGGAATATATAGGGTAGAACTTAAGATAAAAATCGACATTGTTTGCATATGGAAGGATAGGTTGCGTTTCTAGAGGACATTCAAAAGTAAACTAGTTCACATTTGGGTGTCCTGCAATTAATAAACAATGTGGATCGCAAGAAATGTCCCCAGATTCCATAATCAAATCTTTGCTAAACCCTGAACTGGGTTACTAGCTTTGGAATACGTTAAAAAAATATAATCCATTTCCTCTTTTCAGTGATTTATGTTTCTTAGTCCCGCCGTATCAAGCTTTAACGTTTTGTTAAGCATTCTTAAGCGAAAAAGTCTTTATTAATTTAAAATAACAGATGTTCATGGTTAATTTACATTTCCACTATTATTTGAAATAATGTCTAACTCTTGAACTTATAGCTCAGAAACTGAAAGAAAACATTGAAATGATTGTAAAGGTAAAAAAGTGGTTTATAATTACAATATGATATTTTATTATCACTCACAGATAAAGGTAAGATCTTTACTGATAGAAAATAAAAAAGGAAGTTTTCAATCATATTACAAGAATAACATTTTCCTTACCTAAATTAAAGTTTATATGTAAAACTTGATATATTTCTGAAAACTCTCAAAATACTTGTTAAGTTATGAATGCGTAAAAGTTCAAACTTTTCCCATTTTATATGATACATAGTATGCATACATTTATACAAAAATGGACACTCAGTTTCCATTACTTTCTTTTCTTAAAGTGATCTTAAAAGTTTCAACACCTTCATAATCTGCATCTTAAAATTAATTATGCATACAGTGGCCTACATAAAATTGTTGTTACAAAATGCCCGTTACAAAAATCAAATGATAAAAATACATTTTCCCGAGCATCATGGGTGCACCGAAAATGAAGACAAGATATTCTCATTTCACCAAAGTGACAAACCCTCAATCCATCTTTCTTAAGGGAGATACATCTCTGGTGGAAAATGAACTCGCTTGAAGGAACTCGATTTACATAATTCAACGTGCGTTCTCGCAGTCTAAATATTTCCGATGCTCAAAGTAAATGCATTAAGCCGTCAGAACCTGTCAACACGGCGAACTCATCCAAACCGTCAGCAGTTCACTTTCCAAGGCTTCGGTGGCCATCTTGGTTCTTGCCAACCTTCCGCACCTCCACTTTCCCACGACTTATCTAAAATAAATACGTCACATTTTCGTCCTCTCTTTGATGTGTTTCTGCTTTATCGGAAATATTATCCCGTCAGTCTTATTCAGAGCTGACAATATTCAGTTTGCACTTCCCTGTGTACGTGAAGCAGAGGTAAAAAAATAAACTCGCGCGGAAAGAGTTTAATAGCATGTAAAAGCTTACGGAACGCTATTCTGTTTTAGTAGAAAATTCTCTAAGCCGTCAAATGTGTTTTAAAAGAATTTTTTTTAATAAATTTCTATTTATATGATGGAATTGAGGGGATGAATTCCACTGGAAACATTTCTTACGTATTACTTCGTGTTATGAATAAAAGCAACGGATATGAAATGGTGAAAAAGTAATAAAAGAAATGGTTATTCAGATACACATTTTGAAAGAATATTTTGTTTTATGATATATATTAGAAATGAAAGGTGTACAATTCTTTGTGGCTTACTAATGCGTTTGTAACAGGGTTTTTTTAATATAATATAAATTTAACCTGTACTAATGCGGCGACAATAACGTACTTTATTCTTAAAGCGGCATTTAACTGTAAAAGCGTCCATTATTATTTGCGTAATATCTCAGATTTATCAATACATGTAAAGCATAAAATAGTGATAAAAAAAGGCGTTTCTTAAAATACCAATTTTTAAAAAATCTTTTTTTTAACATTTTTTGAAGATGACATTTATGCCTTTTTTTGGATAATTATAATTGTATTGGAAACAAATATGTATATACGTTGTTATCAAGTTTGGTACTGTCCCACTGTGTGCATGCGTTTTTAAGCAGGGTTTGTATATAGATGTAGTATTTTACTTTCGAAGTATACTGTAATTTTCACTCAAAATCAATATATATTTATTTTTTATTGCTTAAAATCATCTATTTAAGAACTCTTACATTAAACTTCAGCCTAAACCTAAATCTTCATACTATCAGTAAAAAGGAACTTCCTGCCTTTTTTCCTTCTTAGTAAAATTTGATATATTTGTAATAGCAGCAGTATTTTATTTCCACAGAACATATCATTTTAACAGAAGTTGTGCAGAAATTTAACAGAAATTGTTGGTAAAATAATTCGGTAAATAAAGGGTTAACACTCATTTTCTACTCTTCATGATCTGGACCACTTATCTCTGCAAAGCTGTGCCACTTATTCCTTAGAATTTCAGCTTCTTTCGAATAGTCATGCACTCATTGTCAATACATTTTCACCATTCCTGTTTACTCAAAGTAAGAACACGTACTAATGCAACACTAATAAATTTTTTCCCTCATTCCACTAGTCGTTTTATTGACATTGTTTCATTTATTCAGAATTCTTTTCTCCTGACATAGTTCAAGATACTAATTCTGTATAATTCAATCATCAAATTTCAGTTATCCCTAAATATCCAATTTTCTTTTATCGAATTCATAGACTGACAACAATAATTCCAAAATTACGTTTTAGAAAAACTTAAGAGATGCTTGATATATGGCAATACTTCAGTATCTAGAGTCCGAATTTTTGGATGATTACAATATTTTCTCCGTGTATATTTTGTACACGAAAAAAAAATTAAATAAAAAGCATGGAATATTAAAAGTCTGTCTTATTAGAAAAGTAAACTAGGAAAGGATTGCTTCATTAACTAAGAAGACGTCCATAAAAAAATGAGAGGAAATCCACAATTTTTTATTCAAAAGATAAGACATGATCATTGCCAGAAATTGAAAAAGATGATCACTTTTGCTTCTTATCATTGGGCGCCGTTGTTGAATAAGCATAATTTTTTTAAGAATATTTTTCCCATTTTGTTTTAATGAAGAACCTTTATGCTTTTTACATACTGAACATATTAATGTGCTAACTAACTGGATCCCGAGATTATATCATGATGATAGCACATTTTTCGATATAATTATAAGCTATAAGTCGTTAGATTCATGTAAAACTTGTTGATGAGGAAAATGTTCGTCATATATTACACTTTCATGTGATAAAGATGTATACACCAAAACGTGAGAGTGGTAGAATTGATCATTAACTGTGAATTTATTCAAGGCATGGCGATACACATTTAAATAGCTTTTTAAATCGATTTAAATTTTTTTATCGATTTATATTATTATAGAAAATATGTTTTAAATGTAAAATTTTAGAAAAGACGGGATACTACAAAATCGTGCATTTGTTTTCAAATGTTATAGGGAGGACAAGGAAAATAGAAATCGAAGCACAAAATAAGAGCAATTTTTATATATATTTTACGATATATGTTTATTGCATACTATATTTCGCCATAATAATTATATAAGTTTCTTGGCGATACTTTTAAATCTCATTATTTAAATAAAATTTTGTTTTTGATTGATTATCCTTAGTTGCATGTTACTGTCATATAAAACAATTTTCATTTTCATATCAGGCATATAGACAATATTTTTACGCCATCTTCTGCAATCACTACCAATTCACAATTGTCTCTCTTCCATTTCGAGCTCAACCAATTTCTATTGGGCAAGACGGAAGAAAAATTAAGACAAATAGTCACTGCAGATCTCAGCTACCGTTCTGAACTGGACATATTTAAGTAGCAAAAGTGACTTAATGTCACTCGATGAGAAGGTTTAGAACCTTTGTTCTATATGGATGAGACATAAGCCATAGATCCATCCATCAAATGGTGAACCTGTCTGCTGGTGTGACGGTTGAGGTGATTTATGTGACAGTTGTCGATGATTTTATACAGGAAGCTTCTGAATTCACATTTTGCGAGGCATATCTTATCATTTTGCTTTAACTGCCGGTAAAAGTTGAGCTGCTGACTTGTCATTTCTGATAAGAAGCTGATTTCTAAGGATTTGTTTTTTTGGAAGCTACAGTGATATATGATATATAATTGAAATCTTTTCTGTAGTTTTTTCATTTAAAAAATTTTTTAAATATATAGTTTAATATTTTTATTTATTTAAAATCTTCATTTAATTTTATGTAAGGCCATCAAATATTCATGCAACTTAGAATTTTAACTATATATATATATATTTTTAATATTTTATATTAATGAAACAATTGTATGATGTCTTCTTTGTTCAAATGAATTTTTTTTTAAATCTTTTCTTCTGTCTTGATCCGATTAAAAAACATTTGATAATATGAACGGTAATATCGTTAAAGTTCATGATTATTAATGCAGATTTTGTTAAAATAATAAAAATCTGAAGTAAAGGATACATATTAATTATAAAGCTAATAAATTCATTTTAATAAAAGAGCAAATTTCAATTTATTTTGTCTGCATAATTGCATTATTAAAATTTGTTATCGGATGCTATACTCGATACCCATTAAAAATTACAGAATTTTATATAACCAATAAATTAAAGAAACGATTCACTAAACTGTTGAAAATATAAAACATTATGTCATTGCACACGGTATTAAATAATCAGTTTCAATCTAAATTTATGCTAATTTTATTATTAATCCAAAATAATATAATATTTACTTTGGTTTTTCACATAGACCAACAAAATGTCCATTTCAAAAATGATCATTTTATCATTTCCGAGTCATCACAGAACACGTCTGATATGAATGGAGTTTGATTCACATTTCAGATCTCCTCACATAAGTGAAGGTAAATCAGGCATCCAAGACTCTCGCTACAGTTCATCCAAGGGCATACAAAAGTAGCAGAAGTCAATGTCGCCTAATAACTATGTTTATTACTCTAGCTCTGACCTGGTGTAACACCAGGTGTAGGTACATACATCAGTTGATGGATCTTTCTGTTAATGTGGCAGTCAATATGATTTATGCTACAGTCACCGATGATTTTAGGCGAGAATGTTTCTGAAATTGTATTTGCAAGTCTGATTTTATCTTATTTGTTTAAGTATGCTTGAAAGCTGGTCCACTCTATTTATTTCTCAAATAAATTTTTAAAACTTTTGTTTTATTCTGCTTTTATCATAGTAATTATCTGAGTCTCCATAATCCAGAATATATGTTTATTCAATTTATATTTATAAATTTAAAATAATTATTTTATCTTTAAAGTCATTAAGCATTCATACTTTGTTCAATTTTGATTTTTCGCTTATATTAATAACAGTTTGGTAATGCCGTTGAAAAAAACAATGGGATTCTATAAAATTATTTACAACTAATTATTCTCAGATTATAAATTGACAGAAGTTTTCTAAATACGATTTTTTGGAAACTAGTAACATGAAATTTGATAATTTTTTTAAAATTATTTAATATTGCAAGTGTTTATTTGTTTACCTTAGAATTATTGTAATACAAAATTATTTGTTAATATAGTTTTATTGTTGAAAACGGTTGCTTTCTGAAATAATTAATTAATTATTTCAGAATTTTATAATACTCTTTATTCTCTTTATTTGCATATAATAGCTAATATTATCCTTTAAATAATAATTTTATTTCAAAATTAAAATAATTATTACAATAAAACAGCATTATAAATAATTATTTCTCAAAATTACAGCAACGGCTTATTTTTTTAAACCATGAATTAACAAATATAGCTATATAAATTTCAGAGTCAAACTCAATTTTAATACAACGCTTAGCCCCTGTTAAAAAGCTATTTTATTTGAACCAATTCATCGCTTTTTTTTTTCAATTTTTCCAATTACATGAATACCAATTTAATTCTGAAGATAGGGTATGAGAGAAACATTTTCTAACCACATCCTGCAGTGACTACCCGAATGACCATAGCACATATTCCATTTATTCTGCAGCTCATGTCAAGCCAAATACAAGATAAAAAAAATCCGACAAACTATAACTCATACAAGTCCCAAGCTACCGTCTCACAAGGGGCATACATAAGTAGCAGAGGCCGATGTCGTCCGATGAACAGTTTTATTACCCTTGGTCTGTATTGGGCGGGACATCGACCGTAGATTCATCCATCAGTTGATGGCCCTGTCTGCTGGTGTGACGGTCAGCATGATTTATGCGACAGTCCTCGATGATTTTATGTGAGGAAGCCTCTGAAATTGTGTTTGTAGAGGCAGATTTTATCTTTATTCTTCAACAAGCATAAAAGTTGAGCCACATTCTAGGCTTTTCTGATAAGCAGATGATTTCTTATTTATGATGTTTGTTTAATGGGTTATAATGGGAAATGTAAAACAACTAGGGTGTGATACTGAAATCCTTGCTGTTGGTATATCCGTGTGTATCTTTTCATATCATGAGTTATTAATATTATTTAAATATTAACAGCGTTGCGAAAAATTAATACCTTATTTATTTTAGGTAATTATGTAGATTTTTAAGAATATTTTAACTATCCTTTTATGGAATATTTGTTGTATTGTTCGATATTTCGAAAGCGGTAAAATATCTTAGTAATATTTTAAATTATCTTGTTTAATTAGGGTAGTTTCCTAATTTAAAAGCACGAAGTATCAATTATATAAGAAAAGATAAATAACTGTTTTTGTTCGTGCCAAAATCATTTGTTTATTGACTAAAAAATATTTATTTGTTTAAACTTTAAATTATATTCAGAAAAAATTAAATTAATTTTGTTTGAATTATTGAGAAATTTTTCCAACAAATAAATATTGATTATGTATAATTTTTCGAATTAAATTATAGCCTAAAATTTGTTTTAAATAAAATTCACTTATCTTTGGAATATTTACGATATATTCTTAAACTTTATAATCAAACCAAAGTATTACATATTACAATATATTTTTTGCATTACATATTACAATTGACTACTAATATTTACTATTCATAGATATTTTGCATTTATATTTTAGATTATAAGAGAATTTGACATAAACAATATTAGTTTCAAAATACTTTCCTAGAAATTAGGGATGGAACCTTTAAATAAATGTATCACTCATTTTTTAAAAAATTATTAATATTATTATTTTATGTGAAAATTAATTTACACGGGATATGTATACATTAAAATTTTACATTCTTTTATTTTATTTACATCTTGTATGAAAAAAAAAAGTATTTTGTTTTCTAATACCGGCAATTAATATGTTCTATTCATATATTCCAATTTTATACTTAATATGACTTTTCAAAAGTGACATATAGGAAATCAAGTGCTAAAGAAAGGATGGGGAATCAATTTCTGTTAGAGAAGTAAATCTAGAAAACTTGCATCAAGTTTTTCCTTTCAAAAATAGCAAGTGTATAGAACTTAAGAAAAGACGATGCGAATAAGAAAAATGGAAATTGAGAAGATAAATATTGAAAGAAGGACAACAATTCTAGTCCAATAGGCTAGTGAACTGGTTTTTTTCTGTTTTACCAATGTATTTAAAACTCCAATATCCACTTTTGATAAAAGTTCTCAATAATATGTATTTCGTTCCTAAATATAACTGTTATGAATCAAATTATCATTTAAAATATATAAATATATATAAAATTAAAAGTGATGAAATTTTTCATATTAGTCAAAAAATTATCAAAAACATCTTTATGAGAATACTTTTGTATATTTTTATTCCTACATTCTTAGGAATTTACCCATTCACTTCTTATTTCTAGTCCATCTACAATTTTTATATATTATGATCTGGAATAAATATGTTTAAAAAAATCACACCCTTAATCGTGAATTCGTGCATAAGGGTTACATTTTTTCAAACTTCTATGAGAGGAATAGAGTGTTCAACATTTTTAATGCATATAATATTTTTAAACTGTTAGCTATTGAACAAAATATAGACAGTCTCACCTAACAAAGATGATATACTTCAATGGTAGAAAGCATAATATTATCTTTAAAGTAAAAATAGGAGCAAAAATATATCAAAGAATATGGAAAGAGCAGCACATTGAATTAAATGCAAATCAGTCTCGAAGAACATTCATATTATTATTTATGTCACAAAAAGTTAAATTTGGTTTAAAACACCCGATATTGTTATGCACAATAAAAACAGGATCACAAAATATTTCGCATATTCTTCTTAAAAAATTATTTACAGCTGAAAACTAGAAGGGAAAACTTTACTTATGATATTTCACTAAAATTACCAAATAATTATTAAAAATCGGAGTTATTTTTCATTTATAATTTAATAATGCGACGGAATGTTAATTACGGAATTAAATATTATCTAGCAACAAAAAAAGAAGTCCAAAAAGGCAATAAATTCATATTTTAAGTAGAAAAGGTTCTTTCAAAAATGTGATATTTTTAATAATATAGAAATCATGCATGTTCTATGTAGCTTGATATAAAATCATTCTTTTCCTATCTTCATATTTTATCTAACTTGACACACACTTATTTTTTAATATCAATAGGTGTACTGCAGCTAACATGAAATTTGCATTATATATCATAATCCTCAATTCAGATTTTTTACAATTTCCTTTCCAAAGAAGCAAATGAGCTGAATTTAAAATATAGTCAGGCACTTATAGTCAAAAGTGTCCAATGATCGGGCGTCTATCATATTGTCAGAGAAAGCCAAAAACGAGCGACCTGGATTCATACTAAATGAAACCTATTTCCTGGAAGAAACGACTTTTATGCATTTTCACATATGTGCATAAATATAAAATGTAGTATAAAAAAATAAAGTCCCAAAGGCTCCAAAAACCGGAAGGAAGTGTTGGCATTCATCCGTCTCACAGAGTGGCTGGTTTTCTTCCAATATTGAAAAGCAAAAGAACATGAGACGTAAAAGTCAGTGAAATAAAATAAAAGTGCGCCAAATAAATGGAGCCAATGCCCTTTTTGCAAATATTCTTCATACAAAAAAAATATAAGAATCATTATAAATAATTGTTTAAAATATATTTGATAAAAATCGCTTAAAATCTTTGTAGAAGATCTAGATCTATTTCTATAAATCTTTATAAATCATTATAGATTTATAAAAATAGATTTATTTCAATATGCGTATTTATTTTATTAGTCAGGACTACTTTTGGCATTTTATTCAATCAGTCAATTCTATTTAGCGTTCTATTTCTCTAAAACAATATTTATAGCATCATTTTATTATACATTGATGGCTTATAATACATTTTGCCATCAGTTATCTTATTGCTTCATAATTCTTATGAAGCAATAAGAGCTAATATTTCACTATGTAAATAAAGACGAATTTTGCTAGATTCTTTACAAGAAAATTTAAGTATATCGGAGTATTACATTTGTTATAAATATTTATCAACTTATGAATATTGAAATACCAATGCTATTGATGGTTTCTTTGCAGCTAATCTTTTCTTGTGTATTGTTATCCCTAAAGTATTAAGCAATACATAAAAAATTATGTTATTAAAATTTTCATAAATTGAATGTTTGCCATCTCATAAATACTGAAACACAAATTTTACTGATGATTTCTTTGCAGTTAATCTTTTCTTTTGTATTACCTTCACTAAAGTATCAAGCTGTGTATAAAACAAATTTGTTATTAAATTTTTTACAGATTCAATGTGTTTAGGAAATTATATTAAGAAAGCATACGCTTGTTGAAAAATATATTTTCATTATGTTCTCTATGATGATTTACGCTTCATAAGACATAGAAGTTTTACAAAATATACTTTTTATTATTTGTAAAAGACAAATTTAATTCAAATTATTAAAACTTTGAGAGAAACAGCAGTTACTTTTAACATCGGTTTCTGCAGATATTTAAAGACTTTATACCTTAAAACGTATTGATATTTATTTTCAAATTTTTTTTTTGATGTTTTCAAAAATATTTTGAGAAAGATATATTTATCAACCTGAATTTATCCATAAAGTCTGCATCTTTCTCTTAATTTATCTCAATGATTTCAAAAAAAAAATAGCAGATATTTTCAAAAGTATGTATAATTTTATAAAAAAATTAGAATATAGTAAAGGAATATAGTATCAAGTTTTATAAACAGCATCTTTCTTTTCATTTATCTGAATGCTTTCAGGGAATGATAGTTATTTTTGAAAAATATGTATTTACTTTTTTTATAAAACATCAGAATATAGTAAATACAGAGCCAATCTTATAAAACAGTCAAATATTTTGACATCTATGCAAGAAATAAGTCTAGTAACTTCTTAGAACTCATTTATATTACATGAATATTAAATGTTATTTTTTGTTTCAGCAGTTGTCATTAGTAGCTCCGTTTTAAGACCATTTCTGTTGATTTTTGTACTTTATACATATTGGAGTGAATAATAAAATATGATATTTTATAAGGAGATCGACTTTGAAGTTTACTTCAAACCTAGTTACTTACTCAGAAAGGAACTCTTAAAACTAAAATTCAACCACATCAGTTAAAAAATAAAAATAATGTTAATGCTTTTATGTAGGAAAAAACAATTTATAGGCATCACACCAATATTTTTAATTGTCGATTCCCATTAAGGGAAATCATTATATATCACGTGATTTTTAGCTTTCGTAATTTGTGAATGTTTTTTTAATTCAAATTCATTACGTAAGTGATATGCATAAAGTATTCTGCAGACTTTGTTGCTATTTTAAGTTACAGATAACAGGAATGGGTGTTAGATACCAGATTATCTACAAAAGAGCGTATATCAATTGAAGTTATTTTTGATCGAAGTATTATTTAACAAACATTTTTCAATTATTTCCATTTTTTTAAAAAAAATTACACTTTTATGTAATATTTATACTACGCAGGTTTTAGATAATAGATATATTTATTATTCATTTCTTAAAATGCAGGTCTTTAAAAGTCCACCCTCTCCCCCCCCCAAATTAAAAAAAAATTAACGAAAAAAATTAACGATTAAGCGAAAAAATTAAACAAAAAAAAACGATTAAACGACTTCAATATATATCATTCGGCTATGGAAGACCTATACTTCACTGCGATACAGTTTTCACTATTGCTCTATTTTGCTTTAGTGGGAACTCCAGAATATAACTGCTATATTCATATGAAATTCTTTCAGATTTTGTGAATATTTTTCAGAATTTAACCCCTTGTCTATAATTTACAGAAATCTTTCAATGTACAGGATGAAAACATTGAATCAACAAGTTTATTATGGTTTGATTAACATTAACTAGCAGTTGATCACTGTTCTATATATTGCCATGTTTTCCACCTATATTTGAAAGATTAAAATATCTAAATTGCAATTTATAAATGAAAAAAATGAAAAATATAATTTTAAAACTATAATATATTTATATCAAAAATTTATATTAAAATTAACTTTTTTCTTGCATCCACTCTTAATAAGAAATAATATCAGCTCAAATTTGTCAATATACAGTCACAAAAGAAACAGAAAACACTCAAAAGAAATGATCGTTTAAAGAAAATGTCAAATATCTCTCGATGTAATTATGATATTTTAACCAAAATTTATGATCCGCAAAAGTTTTGAAATTTTAAATTAATTTATTTTGAAAAATAACTTGCACCATTTCAATCTTAATATATTCAATTGCTGCATTACCTTGAAATACTGTATACATTTTAAACTACTTATTATTTCTATTGTTTTTTAAACTTAAATTGGTATCATTTCACATTTTGAAGTCACTTTCGATTTTTTTTTATTAAAATCCTTAAATAACATTATCATTTTTATTTTAAAATGTCATTTTCCTTTTCAAAAATCTTTTTGCTAGGCAGTTTCAGGTTCTTAAATTTTTAGATGAATCGAATTCAGATTTATAAATCTCTCTATTCACTGAAATATTTAATATAAGATGATTTGAAAAAAAAACATTATTTATCACATACAAAATTTCCATTCTTTTCGCATCGCATGCAACAGTCTTCAAAATGTGTTACATACTGAATAATTTGCAACAAAGAATCTGTAGCTGTCTACTTCATCCGTTCGAAATCTACAAAATTGACTCTCTCTGCATTTCTTTTTCAGAGTAAACATGATAAAATACTTCAGACTTAAGGAGATACATTTTGGCATATATAAATTTATCTCTAAAAGACACATTTCCGATTCCCAAAAGGTACTAAAACGAATACCAGCGAGAGAAACGCAAATAACTATTTTTCTCCTTTTCTATTTCCCACCCGAAGGCGAATCGCTCTAAAAAAGCTTTTGTGCCCATAAGGGAGATTCATACTCTTATTTTCCATCATTGAAGAAACATGCATTTCGAACTGAGAATTCTGATCTATTACATTGTTATCAAAAGCATTTTGTGTTATTCCAACTCTATTTGGTTAATGTCCCCCTAAAAAATCCCATATATATCATCCTATTTTCTATAAAAATATATCATTTATTTTTTTTAAAGACTGACTAAACTTGTTTGTTTATGCTGAAAATTCAATGCAGTAAAATAAAGTTTAAAATATCTTCGAAATATATATGTAATATAAAAATAAACTGAAAACTTATAAGATTATTAATAAAAATTGCAAATATTTTTTTTCTCAATCAAGAAATGAATGTTTCCAAAATAGTGATTTAAAATACAACATACAAATTATTCTGAAAACTAGGAGAAAATACAAACTAAAATCACAGCACAAGTCATACCAACACAGAAAATTATTTCAAGAATAGTCATTTAAAGTCAAAATTGCTTACTTAAAACATGTGATGTTGAGATGCTGCTAACAAATTTTCCTCTCTAAAGCAATCACCACCACAGTTGTAAAAATCTGCAAATGCTGAGTATTTTTCAGCAGTTCATGCACCATTTTATGACCTATGTGTAACTAAAAAAAATAAAAATTTGAATCTTTTCTTGGAAATCGGATTTCTGCGTATAATTTTCATTAGTAAAACAATACCAAAGGAGAAATTTTAGACTAATTTTGGTTAACCATTTCTTGAATATCATGAATCATCCAGCTTTTAGCGGAAATTCAGTCACAAGTTTTAATGTTATTTTTCCCTTGATATTATCTTATTTTGATGCATATTTCACTTAAAAATACATGCTTGTATTTTATTTTACAAATTATAACCTTATCGAATCCCTTATCTCCATATAATTTGTCTTATTAACCATAATTTGTCGTAACATTGTTCTATTCATAAAAGACAAGTTTTTGATTTCTCGTAAATTAAAGAAAACATAAATGTACTATGCAGTGAATAAAGAAACTGCAAGCATTTTTTTGAATATATAAGCGAAACACACAGATATACAGTAGCAGCATTCAGATTATATACATTTCTACTGCAAGTTTTAAACTGTTACAATTTTAATGAATTCTCTTTTATAATTTCTTTGAAGTTAACTTCCATAAAATATAAATTTTTACTTTGGCGTTTATTCCATACGAAATTATTATTAAGTTACTTATTTTTATAAAAGAGATTTTAAAAAATATATAGTTCACTAGAAATTAAAAACAAGTGATAAAGATTACTTTTTTATCTCGATAAAGTTCGATATATATATATATATATATATATTGATAAATTTTCATCTCGTCCCTTTAATATTTTAAAAATATTATTTTAATGGGCGATTGTTTTTAAATTCATGTTAAATATTTATCTATATGAAGATGTTTTAATGTTTAATTTAATTCATTTGACTTTTTTAATATTGTAAGATTAGCATTCATTAAATATTATTTCTGAATATTTATTTTTGTATTTTTAATAAATTATTAGCATATTTTCCACAAAAGAAGTAATTTTTGCAATAATTAACTTTTTTTTATTAAAGTATTATGTAGTTATTATATATATCAATAAAATAATATGCAAATAAAATAAATGAATCTAAAAATAAATTCATAGTATGGCTGTCACACTATATTTATGGGAATTTCATTCATTATAGCAGATTTCAGTTTTTTAACATTTTGAACGTATTCAACAAACATATATCAATTTGATTTATGTTCATTTTTGAATAAACTCAGAAGTTATGTTATATTTTCAAAATGTATGCTTAATATTTTCAAAATATGGCTTTCTTTCTCTTATTCCAGAATTGAAAGTGTCTTCGTTTATTTTAATGAATCTCAATTAGTCTTTTATTAGTAATTGTTAATTTTATAATTTTTTTTATTTTTCTTTTATTTTATTACTTCACACATAATTAAAGAATAAAGTTGTAATGAAATAGAAAAAATAGTCAATAAAATAATTGTGTAATAGAATATTATAGTTAATAGAATTTTAGCAGCGCAATCCTGAATTATTTATCTAGTAGGATAAATTGTGTTCCTTATATTCATACAATTATAAGTACATGTGCTTGCTAAATTATACGATATATATGTTTTGCATACATCTTTTTAGTTTGGTGGATAGAACAATTTTTTTTTGAATTTTTATAAAGCTCCTCGTTAAAATTATGTCCATTGCAACTATATCGATAAGTGAATGGATTTTGCTAAATTTTTTCTGATTCAGTATTTATTTTAACAATATTATATTTACATATTATTGTTACATTCACGCTTTAGAAATTAATGTATTATAAAGTTTTAGAAATTAAAATATCAGAAGCACTGAAAACCTTGAAACCAAAGTAACTTTGAATGAAAACGCTTTTCTTTTAACTAAATTTTAAAAAGCTAGAAAACACTTATTTTTAAGAATGCGGATTATTTGAAAATATATAAATATATAGCACTAGTCATTTTTGTATTTATAAGGCATTATACCTAAAAATACAGCAGTCAGTATTAGATGGATTATTTTTATTACATATTTTAAAAAACATTTCCGTAAAAAAAGTAACAATTTTCCCTATACCGATTCAATAATGCATGCATATATATATGAAGGTTACAAGAGTTCAGACTTTTCAATAAAATGAGTCGTAAAAAACATGTAAATGGAAAATAGATTAACTGCATTACTAGAAACCTTTGAATTCTTATTTTCCGTCTGGTATTGGAATTTCAAAATCTTAGGATTTTAATAATAGTAGGAAAATAGAGGCCATTGGAAATTCCCTTATTCACAAACCAGTGTTGTATTTTGTATCTGCCTAATAATAATATAGCTTACACATTTGCAAACTTAAGAAAATACTCACACAATGTACATATAAAGAATACAAACAAAAATCTATCGAGGAAAACATGGAGAGCAAAAGAATTTTAAAGCAGTTGATAAAAATATGACTAGATGCGAAATGCTTATCTTCTGATATGAAATTCCATTATAAGAGAAAATTTCTTCTTTTGAAGAAGAATGTTTGAAGATGTAGCATTACTCTGATCCTCTAATTGGGCAAATTCTCCAAATGCCAGTTATATGAAAAGTATTCGAAATACATCCAAATATATTTGTAACAAAGTGAATTATTATTTAGACGAAACTCTTTGGTAATGCTATGTAATTCAATTCTTTAAGTAAGAAATAAACACAAAGTTCGTGGATATAGCTGCATGAAGAAGAAAATGGAGCACACTTCCTATCTCCAGAAGTCGATGGAGTTTAGAATTGCAAAATAATAATAATAATAACAAATCCATATTATTTTCTTAATTTCACGTTTAAAGTAACATAATATCTTGCATGGTTATTTGGTAGGTCTTTGCCAGTTTAGATTTTTATTGGAATATTATTGACATAATACATTTTTACTTCCAAAGGTTTTTGGAATCATGAATTTAAAAGATCAAACTTTGGGACTTCTAAAAATTACATTTATCGAAATCCAAAGGAATAGATAAAATTAATTTTCACTGATTTTATAATAAAATGATTTATTGAATTTAAGCAGTGAACATAACTGCTTTATTTTGATCGCAATCGTTTATTAAA
>JAPMOR010108871.1:52464-70739 GCA_026543865.1 Argiope aurantia | reverse complement strand
ATATATATATATATATAATAAAAATGATGTCTAGCATTTTCACACATGTATTCATATCCAACTGTGAAAATGAAACCAGTTTGTTTGAAGATGTTTTCGTCATTTTGTACTATGGCGAAATGACGAAGACCTGCTAGCGACTTTCTTAATTTTCGTTATGCATCACTTCTAAAATTTCTATCTGGAAATAGGAGATTATAGAAGATTGTGAAATTTTCAAGAAATTGGACTTCGAAATCAAGACTGACTTTTAGGAAGGCTTCCAGGTTTCCATAAATTTTAGGAAGGAAACGGTTATTTTTATTATATTTCAATAACAATTTTGAAATGAACATATGCACGTTTTAAAACTTCGTTATTATTAAGAAACATATGGCTTTATTTGACCAACAGAAAAATTATAGATAATATTTATTTTTGTATTAAAAATATTTGGTGTGTTTCATTTAAAATACATCTTTAGTAGAAATCGAAAGTACAATTTTAGTCAACATTTTTCGACTTCTATGAATATCTGATAAAAATCAGAAATGTATTCATTTTATCATCTGGAAATGAATTTATTTTTAATAAAAATAAATTTTATCTATTGGTTTTCCGCAATGTTGGATGTTATTTAGCGAAAAACATGCCATCACATTGATTAAAGCTCCAATTAAAAATAAATTAAATCGTTATGCTTTAGCAAATATGTGATTTCAAGCTTCCATGTACGTTTCATTTCAACATACTGGATTAAATCTCTTTATTACCTTGAATGTTTAAAAATTAGAAAAAAAAATGCTTTTACTACAATGAAAGAAAAATTGAGGATGTCTATAGTAATATAAAAACAACAAGAAGAAAAGAAAACAAGTTGATACAAATGTCAAGAACAAATCAAAAATTCAACCTGTGCTAATAATTAATATAAAAAACATGTTTATACAGAAATAATAGAAGTGAAATTGGACATATATGTATAGAAGTACGACTTTTTACCAGCACGTTATAGTTTAAACTGTTTTGTAGTTCAGCGGTTCTTTTTTATAATAATTATGAAAAGATGTTATTTAGAGGCTTTCGAAGCATAAGCAAAGACTGTTCAAAGCATAAGACTCTAAACAAGACATATGTATAATGTTACTTATATAATGTATAATGTATAGGTATAAAGTTATGTATAATGTTATTTATACATATTAATTATTATTTATTCTAAAGAAAAATGTTATTTATTCTTGTTAAAAAATTAGGATTCCTTATCTAATAAGGGAGCTCTTACATAAGCGCCAATATTTTAAAAATTTAGAATTTTTGTTACAAACAATGTCATATCTTATTTAATGCATTTCTGTAAATTCTGAAAAAGTAGGAATCGTTAAGATTAACCTCAACATCCTCATTAAATTTTGCTTCAATAATGAAATAGAAAAAAGGAGCAAGGTGGCACTTCCTTGCTTTCTGAAAAAAAATATCATTCATTTAAAAAAAAAATTAAAATCCGAATTATTGATTTTTTGTTGTTGTTTCAAATTGTTATATTACTGTTTTCTTTAGTTCAATTAATTTGATTAAAGAATTATTGCCTGAATATCGCCAAAAATGCTATTATAAATATATGTGCACGTTTCAAATATCTATTTTATGCTTCCTTTTGGATAATACTAATTCTAGTGACTCCCAAAAAATAATATCAATTCCGATATAAATAAAAAGAGATTTTCCTTATAGTGAAACCAATGTTATATATTTTTTAAAATATAAAAAGGCGTAATAATAAATCTTTAATTTTTTTGAAATGTACAAAAACAACAGAAGATACTAATTACTAACAAAAGAGAAAAAAAACACCGTCCTCTTATAAATAAAAGCAAATTAATGGATAACTAATGGTCTTTTATTTTTAAAGGCAAAAAATTATGTATTACATTTTTTAACCATTTCCTATTTCTTAAAAGCAAAGTATCATAGAAATGCTTCATTATAATGACTTGACAAGAATAAAAAGTTAAAGTATAAATAAAACATCCATTACTAGTCAAATATAGGTGACAAATAGCTTTAGCAAAATTTATCTTTTTTGACGTTTTTATTGCTTTGAAACTGATAAGATGTAGGTTATTTAATTACTAACGCTTGTTTTTCATTTTTTAAATCAATGACAAAGAGATTTTGTTAGTAATAAGAAAAAAAAATGTTTTATAATTAATCCGCGAATGATAATATTTTCAGATGCAAAATGCCTCATTAGAATGCTGGAAAAAAATGATGAATCTTTATCATCTTCTATTGTTTGCAAGAATTCTTTTTGATTTACTGAAATTTAATTGAAAAATGTAATATCTTCCCTGCGTTGGTTGTTATTATTTTATGACAAAAGTATGGTTACAAGTTCTTTTATCTCCTAAAGAAATACAGGAATATCGTAAAAAATTCTTGAAAAATAATTAAATGTAGCACATATATGAACACATATATGATATTTGTTAAATAACTAATGTAGTTATTTAACAAATATCATATATGTGTTCTAGATGTATTTGATAAAAAATACTTGCCAATCATTCCACCTTTATTTATTTTTAACTTTTAAAGAAAATTAATAGTTTTTACGTTTTTAAATTCTCTAAGAATAAATTTTAATATTAACTTTTTTTAAAACATTGAAGTGAAAATATCTTCCATTCTTAAATTATGTGGTAGAAATTAAGTAGAAGATAAGCCTAATAAGTATGATGATATGACAATAGATTCCCTTTACAGAATATATATATATATATATATTCCAAAATCCTTACTAATGCTGATAGCATTCGATTGATTATCGGGAAAATGTATATAGAGAAATCCTCTTCCACTTTATAAAATTTGCAACGAAGAAGTGAAATGATTTTGTTTGAAAGTAGGAGAGAGAAAATAGGTTTTGTAATGAGAAAGAAAAACTTTAATTCAACGACATTCGACCTAAATTCGTTTGGGTTTTATCTCCTTCTACAATTCTGTTAAAAAAAAAATTTCATCCTGTTAGGTATATGTCCTCTAATTTAAACACTCCCTTCTATTCGAGCATTATTTTTATTCTAAATTACCTCCATGTCCTAATCAATCTAAACAAGTATAAACATACCATCTTACTGGACACGGTAATTTCAATTATCTCAAGAAATTTGAATTATCGAACACTGATCTGTGCTCTTGCAGAGTGGGTGGATTTCAAAATGTCGAACACTTGCTTTTTGATTGCTCCAAACTTGCTGAAGGGAGAAGAGATTTTATTGTGGATCTCGATGACTGTAATATTACGTTTCCACCTCCGCTTCATGTTTTGGTCGACCACAAAATGTATTTCTTCTCATTCTGTAAATTTATTGCCTTTATTGCTTCAATTTTTAATTAGCTTTGTTGTTTATTTTTCCTGTTGTTTTATCCTTATTTTTATATGTACATATTTTTATCTATGTATGTAGTTGTTTCTACTTACTTCTGTAAGCCTTGTGCTGTACTTTGTGGTGCACAAGGATTGACTTATTAGTAAAAAAAAAAAAGCAATTCATCTGAACAAGTCATGACTTCTAATGCTTTATTTAATGTTAGAGAATCATTCCCAATAGATACTTAAAATACATGAGATACAAAGAAAATATATCAGAATATCCTTGAAATAAGGAATCCATATCTAAAGAATATTTGAAAAAAAAATATTTTGAAACGAAATGCATCAGTAAGATTTGTTGTCCCCTTGAGTTAAGGAACTGAAAATTTCTGAACAAGTTTTTAACAAGTTAAACGATGAAGAAGCATGTAAGTAATTGTTGTGCATTTAGGCATTTCAGCCGAATAATTGTCCTAAAGGTAGAACCGATCTTTAAATCGCTTTTAAATAGAAAGGGTTTAGCTTGACTACGGCCATTCCAACCAAAAGAAGAGACAAGGGGAAGAAAGTGCATAGAAATCAACTGGGAATAGTTACAAAGCTTATTCAATGCATTTTATGTTTTTTTCCTGTAACCTGAAGAGAAGAAATATTTAGTTTTCAGCTAAAAACTACTGCAGAGTCTTTAATACTCGAGACAACTTATGCAACGCTTTTGCATTTTACCTGTATTTTGTGTTTTTATTTTTCATGTCCAGTTTGTTATGTCTTCTAAATTTATTTCGGATATATAAATATTCCATCAAATTTAACAATAATCTTTTACTTAAGTTATCAAATTTGGTACGCAGATTTAACATCTAAATTGCAAATATATATCAAATTAGAACCAAATTCGTCAAGGTGCTGACAATCTGTCGGTTATTTTCACAAATATGTGAGCATTATAACTCAATTACATGCTAAATTAAATCTGGTATGTGAATTTGTGAATACAATTATAGTTCTTCAATTTCTAGTTTCAAATGTTGAGGCGCATAAAGGCACCCAAAATATATATTCGGTATTCTGATATATGAGCATTAAACGCATCCTACGGATTAATTGTCAAAGACCGTAAGTTAATATGCCTCCTCCATAGCGTCTTTTGCCAATGGCATGAGGTTAATAATGCACTATTCAATTTATTAGACAGTTCTGATGCCCCACATTCGTTGTTTTTTTATTACTAACAAAAAGCTTCAAAAAAGAGTTTCAAATTGATTTTAATGCAATAGACATTAACTAATGAAGTATCAAATCAGTCAATTTATGTTTTTATTATTTTTGTAAAGGTAAAATTAATCGTCAGCTTAATAAAAATAATAGTTAAAGAAAATTGTTGTAATTTATAGGATTAAAATTAGCAACTGTTCTCTTCTGTTTTTTTAAAACTGACTCTCAAAAGTTTTTTGAAATAGCACTTTTTATTGTATTGTTTCCTGACAACTTTACTTTTCTTCTACAAAACGAAAGAAACTACCTCTTATTTTATTCATTGATATTGATAGAAAGTATACTATTTCAACTTTTATAAATAATATTTTCTACGAATAAACATTGAAAATTGTATAAGCATATATATATATGTTTTTTCCTGTTACGTAATATCTCTGACTATCCAAGTTGCGATAACAGAGATATGTTTGAAAAACAAAGTTTCTTTTAGAAACAGAAAATTTACAAAGATTTGTAAAAATAGTTTTGTTGTAGAATAAATTGTTTGTCCTTATCTGCGAAACTCTTATTTTTGATTGTTTCCAGTACACTGCATTTGTCTAAAAATGAACTTAAAATGCAGAAGATATTTTGTTTTCTGTTTTAAAAGTGAAACAACAAATGCACTTGTGACAAAAGCAACGAAGACATGTGGTAATATAGGAAAATATAAGCAAGTTTAAGTATCTGTGGTATTCATCACAAGACAATACATAATTTGGCACTTAGGCATTATATGTTTTCATTTTCGTGGAAACAAATGTAATGTTAATTATTGTTAATCAGCTCTTTTTTCCTATACAGGGCAGAAGTATTATTTATGTTACTTCGTTACATTAAGAATCTAGAAACTATAAAGTTAAAGGAATATTTTTGAAACCCACATATTAGTAAAAATTTCCTGAATCAAAAACTATTAAAAGGAAGAAACATAGTATTTAGAGAGAGCCAATACTACTACATCCAGAACACAAATGAACTTAACAAAATTAGAAATAGATATTTTTACATTTAAAAAAGTGAATAAAATATAAGGCAAAAAGGAATGCAGTCTGAAGAATTTTGTAAACATCATCCTCAGGCATGAATTCAAATCAGGACTCACTATCTGCGAGTGAACCTTGACAGAGTGTTCTGGCCGGATTCATCATTTTCTGCTTTTTTTATTGCATTTTATTCATTTTTACAATTTAAACTTAATATTTAGTTTCTTTATATTAAGGTACTTTGATTTTCTAAATGTTTCAATAAATACATTTGCATCGATGTAGCTAAAGTGTATAAGAAAAAGTACGCAACAAAAAATATTTGCTTATTTCGTTATGAAATAGCGTCTAATTTAGTATAGGAAACTCAACATTATGAGCGTTTCATATACCTGGAGTTATGGTTTTTCATCTCTTATTTGTAAGATTATTTGTGTTACTACTTTAGATTGAAATAGGATGTAGGGGTGAAATTCAATAGGAGTGCTATCATTTAAATAACTCATATGAAGTGGTTTAGATCCTTTATTGTGTTCCTGGAAATCGTCCCCCTTTTTCATTGGTACCAAAGACTTTCAAGGTGACTGTGGAAATAGCTGAACGGATATTAATACTTTATCGTCATATTGCAAGCGAAGACTCAGGATCTGTTATACAAAATGTAAATGCTTATCTGCTCTTTGTCTTGTAGTTCCACATACACAGATCTTGACACAAAGGACAAAAGAAATCCGTGTTTTTCACTCTTTCACATTTATAGATCCCACAAGGTTAATATCATTTATTCATTGACTGTGGAAATAATCAAACTTTTCAAATTTTCTGTATATATATTCCAGGCATTAATTTAAGTCTTTTTATTTAAAATAAAAATAATCTTGATAAGAGTTTATGAGAACTGTTTACTTAATCCAAGAATTGTATGCTGTCGATGCATCATGATTCTGTTTCCAACAAAGGTTTTATGAGTAATATTTCTTTCTTTACCTTATTAGCACATTATATCCAACAATATTGTAATGATATCGTCACGATGTTGGCTGGCATTCAGAATATAGAATAACATCGTAGAGATATCGTACACTATCTTATATTTATGAGGTAACTATTAATTTTCTTGCATAGGTTCTATTTTGTTATCCAAATTATATTTTTTGATTCTAATGTATCATATGCATCGAATTAATCATTTTGAAATCTTCATAAAATATGCATTGCTTCTCATAATACTCAATTTGAAACAAATGCCATAATCGACACCATATTCCTTCAATGATCACATGAATTTCTAGTAATAAAAAATGCTAATACTCTCTTTCATTTACGTGTTCTTCATCAGTGTGAGAAAAAAGCATTCTTTTAAATTCAAATGATTTCAGAATTTAGGTACACTAAATCTGAAAGTATTGAGATGATAGGGAAAAACAGTTTCAATATTTGAAGTCAGCACACTAAATACAATACAAAATCGGATGAAAATTCCAGGAACCAACAAAAAAGGGTCGTCTGATTTATTTTTAAACTCCTTTGCGATTTGGATGATCAATTTTTAAAGCAAACGAATCTTAAAAGTTAAAATCTCGGATTCTTTTGGCAAGATTATTTTTTCGGTATTCTGTCTTTGAAAATCAGAAATCAACAAAATTATTTTATATATTATACATCAAAGTGTGGCTGCAATCACAATCAGCAATTTCATTTCCTATGCTTTATTACTTAAGCATTAATATCGATTTTTTAAAATAATAAGCAACAATTTACATTTAAATATTGAAAATGCCTTTATGCAGATCATTTTTTTTCTAAGTACCGCTTCATCACTGAAAGGTATATTTTGCACCTGGTAAATTTAAGTGGAGGAATTTTTATTAGAGAGTCTACATAAAGTTTAGTCTCTTCATTCGAGATTTACTAAAAATAAGAAATAATTTTTTATAACTGATTTTTATAGCTCATAAAATATTCAAAACTTTTTTTTGGATGAGAATATTAACTATCTGTTTCACCCAAATTGAAATTAATTTTCATTTATTATAAAAAGTTTTGAAAGATACTGATATCAAATGTTTATTGTCATAAAAATTATAACATTAAAATTTTTATTAAATTTGTTTGGTTGAATTGTTCTTTGTTTAAAATGAAGCTATTTAATATTCTAAAATCTTTCATTTCATATTTTCTCATATGATGTGCATTTATCATAAGAATACTTGAAGTACATTACATTAAAATATATAAAAGGAGACATTTGCTATTGCAAGAAAAACCAAAGAAAATTCTATTATAAATTGGAAATTATCATGAAAGATCAAAGACGTATGTAGACACTGCTAATCTTATGTGCATATAAAATATTATAAATAACTTTAAATGTGAATATTTAAATGTTATATTTTATATTTACAGAGATTAGAAATACTTCTACATTCATAAAGAAAGTACAACTTACTTTAGATATCAGGTCTTAACTATTACAGAAGATGTACTAAACAAAATGAAATAAAATAAATTTTCCCAATTCACGTTATGTATAAATATTTTAATGTTTTTTGTTCTGTTTTAAAAATTAAATAAATAAATAAACGAAAAACATAAAAAATAGTTATCGTGAAATATTTACTAATTCTGATGATTTGGAAACATAAAAGATTGGTCAATAAATCAAAGATTGGGATTTTCTCTGACATAATTTACATTAAGCCATTTATATTTGTAAAAGAATAATTGGCTTCTCATTCAACTGTTTTTTAAAATAAAGTAAATTTATTTATTGAAGTTAACCTCTTTTCATAGAATTAGATTTTGAAGCTTTATATTTTCAATAATCTAAGAAAAATATACAATTCCAAAACACTTAGTTTGTTTGCTGAATCAGAGGCAGGACTTACTAGTGAGATTCTGTACTATGCATGGTTTCATAAAGGAATCTTACAGCTTCAAATCGACTGTCAAATAAAGTTTGAAACTTGAACGTTAATCATTCATTTACACAGTTAAATCTACTTATGGCAAAAGTATCATAAGCTATCATAAAAGTATCAAATGTATCATAAAATTCATACAAGCCGAGCTGATTTTTTTAAAATTACCCTTGACTTTAAAATCGAAAATTGTTTGTTTCAATTTTTAAAATTATAATTTAATTGTCATGTTTGTGCCTCATACAGGTATCGAATTATCGTTTTCAAAATTATAAACTGATATTTTTTTTTCATTTATATATGCAATAATTATTAACTACACATATCCTATAAAACTCTCAAATATTTCATGGATACTTATTTGAATCAGAAAAAAATATTCCCAAAATGAAAGATTCTTTATTTTTTCATAACATTTCACCGTTTTTAGTTTAATTAATCATTAATTTTACAGGATCTTTTGTCAGCCCTTGAAATGATTCATATCATTAGCTACACATAACCAATAAAAGTTTGGAATTTTCCACGGATGCTACACATAATCTGTAGAAGCTCCAACTATTCTATGGATAATGAACAGAGTTTACAAAGGTATGAAGTATTCCATGAATACTTATTTAAATCTTTAAGAAAAAACATTCCCCAAAAGGAAGATGTCTTCATTTTTCATGAAATTTCAATATTTTCCGTTTAAACAATCGTTAATTTTACACTCCTTGCTGTCACATATGGAAATAGTTTAAATCATTAAATATACAAAAACAACGAAAGTTTGTAATGTTCCATGGATACTTCACCTAATCTCCAGAAATTTCAAATATTCTATGCATATTGCACATACTCAACAAAAGTCCCAAATATTCCATGGATATTTATTTGAATCAGTAAGAAAAAAATATTCCTAAAATAGAAGATGTTTTCTTTTTTCATGACATTTTATTATTTTCAGTTTAAACAATAATTAATTTACATATAGAAGTAGTTCTCACTCAATCATAGAAGTAGTTCATATAATTTTGGAACTAAATACAGTTTCAAAAACTGACTAGGTTTGGACAAGGTTAGTTAAATTAGATTCTTGACCAGCATTATTTAATCAAATCAATGTAAATGAAGCATATATATAGCAAAAAGATGAGGTAATATATTTTAAATAAGATTATCATCCGTCGAATCATTGCAATGAAAACATCTATGACAAACTTCATTGAAGAAATAAATTTTCACGCTGTGGATGATAAATATAATCAAATGCAGCGCACTCTTCTTTATATTGGATAAACTTTTGTTGCGGGTAAAGCTCTGTACTAAGCTTATGAATGTCTCACCGATATTTTGCATATGTATATAAAGAAAAGAAAAGAAAAAGAAACCTGCATCTTGAGTACTATCCATCTTCTACGGCAACACGAGTCGATATTGAGAAAGAGCATTCAGATTTCTTTATATTCATGTATTCTCCCTGCGGATATATCAAATAAAGGTATCACAACATCCGGGGTGGTTTTATTTTGGATATTTTGGGTCACATATGTGAGCAATGTAAAATATCGTTTTGAGAAATGTCAAAGAAACAAACAATTTTTCCTTTCAGGCTTCAATGTGTGAGTTTATGGAAAGAATATTTTAGGTGTTTGTGGCAGATGGATGTTGAATCCTTCGATAAACATAACATTTTCTCAAAAAAATGCAATTTTACGTGCAATAGAAAATAGTGTGCAGTAACTGTAATAAAAATATCAAAATTATTATTAAATTAATAAAAAATATAATTTTACGTGTAATATAAGATAGTGTGCAGTAACTATAATAAAAATAATAACATATTCATACAATAAACTTAAAATCATATTCTATTACATCTATTTCATTGCCTTGTTTTATGATTTAGATATTTGCCTTCAAAGATATTTAAGTGCATATAGACTTTGAAAAGCTTTTTATGATTTGAAAAAAGTTATTTATATCTTAGTACATATAGGGTAGCATGGAAATGAGAGAGGTTAAACAAGCCACAAATAAATCTGAGATTGATATCTCATTTTATTAAACGGAGATCTAGTATGAAATCAACATGAAAATAAAAGACAATAAACCAGTGACAAAAGAAAAATATTTCGAATAAAAAAGGCAAAATTTTGGGAAAAAAACGATTAATTAATAAACTAGCTGGAATATTCTCCCTGAAAATCGCTCGCATACACTCTAATAAAGGTCTTATCTTTCCTTCATGGATTACATGGACCTTATCAAATGGATCTAGAATGAATATTTATAAGGCACTGGCAAATGATAGCTACGAAATATAGATCTTTGGCGTAAAACTAGCAATTCTTCTGAATCTATCACTACAATATACATTTTGAACTTTTTTGTTTGCTCATTGATATCGAAATTTGCCACAAAACTACAATTGTAATCATAAAAAAAACAGAATTTCATTGATTTAAATATTAGCAATTATGAATTATTCCCTTTACATTTATACAAAAAGTACACACCGAAAGATGCTTAATCGTTTATCGGATATAGTTCAAACTTAGACAAATATCTATATTTTGGATGTCAAATTTGTGTAGCGAATTTTATTAATATTGAACTTTTCATTTTGTAGTTATTGAATTCCCTTGCAGTTGAACATCCAGAAAAACTCCTTTAGGCAATGGATTTCATTCAAAATTGGACAGTGATCTACAAGGTGGTCGTAGCTTCATATGCCGAATTTCAGTTATATACACTGGTGTGCAAAACTTAAGCAATAGGTATGTTTTTAGCCATAACTTCACGAGAAATCATCTGAGAGACATGAAATTCAGAAATGAGATACAGCATTTTGTTCTGACCGTTTCGGTGGTCCTGGAGTTGTCGTCTGGGGAGGCATTATGATGAACGGGCGGACTGAGCTCAACGTTTTCGACAGAGGCTCTGTAACTGGAGATCGCTATTGTCAGAAGGTGATCCTTCCCCATGTGCGTCTGTTCCGAGGTGCCATTGGATCAGACTTCGGTTTTATGGATGACAATGCACGGCCACACATTACTCTTGCTGTTAAGGAGCTCCTGGAAAGTGAAGATATCACTCGAATGGATTGGCCGGCGTGCTCCCCTGATTTAAATCCGATAGAACATGTGTGGGATGCTTTGGGGAGACGCCTTGCGGCACGATTACAGCCTCCTGGGAACACCCGACAACTTAAATAGATGCTGATTGAGGAATAGGCACTCTTACCTCAAGAACTGTTGGACAATCTGGTGCTGAGTATGGGGAGACGGTGGGAAGCAACCATTGCAGTAAGGGGAGGGCATATCCCATACTAAGGAACATCTGCTTGCTGTTCTTCTTCTTGGACAGACAATCATGTGTAACGATACTATGAGTTTAATAAAGCCTTTTTTTGTTTGATTCCATACTGTATGCATTACATTCATTTCTGCGCAACTATGCTTTCGTCATTCTTTCAGAACAAAATGTTGTATCTCATTTCTGAATTTCATGTCTCTCAGATGATTTCTCGTGAAGCTATGGCAAAAAACATACCTATTGCTTAAGTTTTGCACACAGTGTATTATTCAAATGCTTTTGGGGTTATCTTATTCACACATAGACATGCCTAATGTTAACAATATGTTTTCCGGACTCAGGGTGATCTGAAACATGAAGAATCGTCAAAATCAAAAGTTTTCGAAGTTTTTGATGAATACATTACTTCCTCTAGACTTTGTCTACGGGAAAATAAAGGAAAAAAAACACTCAAGCCGCAGTTTTACAGAGCATGATATTTTCAATGCCTATAATTGATGCATTTTAGAAAAAAAGGAAAAATATTACTGAAAAATTGAAATCGGTAATCTTCTGGAGTGGGAATCCTGGAAAAGGCGAAATGCACGTATCAAAACATAATTCTGTGTGAATAGATATCTTATCAAGATGTGAACCTTCCAGGTATTTTTGTTGAATGTGATTCACAATGTGATGATCTTATGTTTTCTCACTCAATTCTTGTTTCCATTTTTTCCCACATGATTTAGTCGTTTATATTGTTGTTTCATTCTTGCTATTTTACATTAAATCCTTGTCATTTCATTTTACTAATTCAGATAATTATTCAACTATTTTATTATTTATCCATTTTATTCCTAAATTCACACTATCTTGTTTATCTTTATTGTCTGTCTTCTTTACTGTCATGCAAACTTGTTTTTGCATGACAGTAAAGATAGGCAGATTTCGATCTAACAATCTATCAATTATGTTGTTAAATATATAAGCAAAGTACTATTTTTCATTTCTATGTGATAAAAAATTGGATATACACTACAATGGGCAAACATACTTTTTTACCAATCAACTTATATTATTACATAAGTTATCGAACTACTATTATATTTCTAGAAATAATATGAAAGTTATAGATGTACTACAACAATAATATCAAAATTGATGATGAAATGTAGAAAAAAGATTTGTGAGCGAAATATGATTATATTTTGGAATTTTATTGGGAGTGATTTAAAAATTAATTCCTTGTACCGCGATGAAAGCTATAAAATTTTCGATAATAATGTAGCTTTCAGCTTCTCGTTTCTCGCTTAATCATTAATTTTGTTGATTTTCTCTAATTTAATAATAATTCACTGCATAATAATAAAATCATATATATATATATATATATATATATATATATAGTGTTGAAATTATAAAGGATGTTAATACTGTAATATAATTATAAATCCATTTTTTTATTAAAATTTAATAGTTACAATGGCATTAATCATTAATATGAATCAATCACTTTATGAAAAACTAGACCGGACATTTTAAAATGTAGCAAAAATGTGTATATAATTATTGGAACTTTAGCTTTCAGTAGTGTTTGAATTATGGAGTTAAGTTAGATAACTTTTGTTTTATAGTTTAGAAATATTGCACTGCTCCCACTTTTTGAAATTTAGATACCTTTTATGAAAAAAATCCGATTCCGGTTTCGTAGACTTCATTTTACTTAAAAATGATTCCAGTTCATTTTACTTTTGTTATAATACATGAGTTTTCTTTCTTAATCTATATGAAAATATAATTTATTTTAATAAAACAAATAAGCTACGTAATAGTTTACTTAACAGATTGATTTTGTATCTTATTTCACCGAATTTTTTTATGAAATCTGCAATTTTGATGATAATATCATATGATTTATTTTATCTTTACTGATTATTATCATTTTAAGTAATTGTATTCTTAGAAAGAAACTGGAATATAATTTCTTTTTTTTTTGCTGGATGTAAGAATACATAAAATATAATATTTATCAATGTTAGGTTTCAATTTTTTTCAATGTTTGCATTCTTTATATAATTCATATACATGAAGAGAAAGAGGGATAGAATAATAATAAATGACGTATTAATTGTGAGTTTAATTTGCATTAAGAATTTAGAACATACTTCGAATACAAACTCATAAATTCATGCTGGTTTGTAAATAATTCTTTTTCATCCTGCATGACACAAGTGTATAAGATTATTTCTTTATGAACAATTTAGAAAGACGTCTTTTTATATATTAGCATGAAAATCAGCATTTGATGTTTTCTTCTCAAATTGATAAACATTTTCATAATAAAGATATATACTATTTATAATCCGAAAATCAGTGGAAATGCTTTTTTCTTAAATGTAGCAAATTTATGCAAAATGAATGGATCTTTGAATTTTTTGTGGTAGACACTGCTAATAGTTATTTTTATGTTCTTCAGTTGCGATAACTTTCTTGGAAGAAAACATATATGCAGTATTAATTTGAATCTAAGTTGTTCTTAAGAACCGTTCAATTATTTATGACTATGAAGTGAATGTTCAAGTCAAAATCTTAATTATGTTTCTTTCTCTCATAAGTCAAACATTTACCAATTCCAACAGTTGCTGAAATAAAAGACGTTCCATTAACCAGAGTTTGTTTAAACTTTAAAGGCTTACAAGGCTTACGGAAATCTTTCTGGAATGAATGAATATTTACTTGATTTAAAGAGCTACCATGAGAAACAAAACACGAATAAGCAACTCAAAACCCTAATTTGCACCTTTTACACTGCAAGACTAATTGAGGGGAAAAAAAAGCTCTAATTTTTATGGCAAACAGCCAGAGTATTTAGCCTCCAGGCAACCGAAAAATACAGGAAGGATATTTTACAACGAACAATGGATTAGACAATCTAGCCTTTTTAAAAATATATAAAACTTTGAAAGATTCAAATTCATACTTTGTTTGACCATAAAATAAAATATGGTACGTTAAGCCTGCAAGAAACTTAAAAAAATATTAAAACAAAAAAAAAAAAAGAAAGAAATATTAAAAACGCTATTAGTGATTGGGAGAGCTGGGACTAAAAAATCATTATCGTTACAATTACAGTCAAAATAAATTGCTATCTATACAATCATAATAAAAATGGCATACTGCAATAGAGTTTCCAAGGTTCTATACTTCTGCCGGAAACAGACATTTTCTAAGAACGTGCATTTTCCTTTCACCAATGTTCTTGAAATGTCGACAGTTTTGATGCAAAGTAACATTTATCTCATGAATTTATCTTTAATCAAATTTTATTTTAACTCTAATTTCCAAACCCATTGAGACAAATAAATGGAAAAATCGACAGGATTCTACTGAGTGTTTAAGACTTAATTTCTCAAACTTGAAAATAAATATTTAATGATTCTAAATCACTATATTTTGCACGAAACAGTAAGATATATAAGCATATGGAATATTTATGCATAAAATCATTCAAAAAATAAATCTTCAAAACGACTCTTGAGATTTTGATATCTTATATTTTGATTAAATTTAGTTAAAAGCGATGATCAAAGGAAATATTTCAAATGTACTTGATGACAAGGATTTCGTTCCTTCATGAAATTCTTTGTGTACAAAATTACAGATAAACAAGTGCCTTCTTAAAATGTTGTCGGTGTATTTATCAGGTTTTCGTCATTAAATTAAAGTAGGTCGTCTCATTATGTGGTACCTCTTTCGAATGTATTAATTCGAAGAATTCTTCTGAGGTTTATTTAGCTCCACGTTTCATATGCTAGAAGTGTCTTACGGAATTATTAATTAAGTTGAAAGTTAAGAAATAAGAATGATATTTTGAAATTAATCATTTCTCCTATTAGCGAAGGAGGCACTGAATCAGTTTCAAAACCACGTACAGTGAACATAATCTTACAAAAGGGCAAATGATCAAATGATTTAAAAATAAACACTCATGAGAAAACCTTCCTTTGTATCATATATATCAACTATTATTAAATTTAAGAATCATAATTGAAATATACTGTACTATATTCTTTAAATTTGATACTTTTCTGAAGGGGAAAAAATGCTTGCATAACCTAAGAAATCTTTTAAAGACAGAACTTCTATTTGAAATTTTAAAAGGATTAAAATAATTAACGATTGATTTATAATTATCTTTGAAATATTCAAATATCCTTTATCAGAAACATAGATTAAGTATCCATAATGACATATATTATCCATTATTTCTCAAGACGTCAATTTTTAAAATCTGTTCTTTTCCGTTTTTATGAAAAGTGCATTTTATAATTGCAAATAATGATTTTCGGTCTAAATCTGGCAAATAATATTATACATATCTAAAATAAAGCATCAATATATTAAATAATAATATACAAAATCCTTTTATAGTCAGCTTTCAATGAAATTTTGAAAGTCAGTCGAAGAATATGATCATCAAAAAGCATTGATGCCCAATTTTCTCCTTATGTTATTATTTTTTTTATATATTTGTAACAAATTTTAATTCACATATGCTAAAGTATACTTGTAAACAGTTACTTCGACTCACCTTGAAGACAAGTGGTAAAGTTGAATGACCGGACCACCGGATAGCATTAGCTGATCTGAAATTGATTCCTAAAAGTCATCAGCGCCCACGGCAACCTTTCCTCTTAGGAAGTACGTACCGCCATCGGTAGGGAGTAGTTGTTTCTACAACATTTGTATTCCCTGTACACACCATATTTGTGCCAGCGAGTATCAACCATTTAACTGGAAGTTTTTCTCCCCATGTACGGGGCTATTCCTAGGGGTATATGCTGAAGAATAAGAAAAATGGTCTTCGTTTGATTAATTAGCTTAAGATTAACTTTTAAATCTGTTTAAATCCCGATTTTAAAACCCATAAATACGTTCTCAAAATCATATTAAAATGAAACAGAATTTTAAAAATTAACAGTATAATTGTCCAATGTATTAATTATTAATCTTTAATCATTTGAATATTTAATTAATTTTTATGCTAAAAAATGTTGGTAGTATTCTTTCTCATTTCTTCTCTTATCACACCCAAATTTAAAGTAAACTTTAGTTGTTGAGCATTTTATCAAATTCCAATGAGTTAATATGTTTGCCAAAAGATGGCATGATGGTAATTAAGTACATACAGATGGTGGTAGTATATTATTGATGGTAGTTGCCAGTACGTAATTATCGTATTACTAGCCTCATTTCTGGAGACATGTTTCCATAGTTCGTTATCTAATGTATTCCTTCAGCTTAGCACAAAAAACAATTATCCGATTTCTTAGCTCAAAAGGGAAGCATTCTTCACACATTTAACATAGGATGAAAGAGGGATACGGAGAGCAGTTTTCCCTCATATGCTAGAAGTGTCTACGCTAGTCATATGCTAGAAGTGGTACGGCGAGCAATGGTGACAACGCCATGAAGGTCCATTGTTTTGCGCCCCTTAGGTTAAGAGTTCGAACCCCACCGGAGGAAGATTCCCCGCGTTCTTGGTGGCTGACGCGCGTATAAATCTGTTGTGGTCACAAAGTCCTCCATGTCGAAAGTAATACCACTGGGGGAACTGGATCAGGGGTTGATCGTTCTCTCATTCAGGTCTAAATTACGATCCATGAATATGTGAGTGAAGTCTGCCCCGCAAAAAGGGTTGTGACATGTATGTAGCTAAGTTGTTCTCTTGGCCCTAGATGGCGCTACTATAAAAACAAGAGACGCTCCACCACAGGCTTAAAATCGCTGTCTTCGTAACAGCGGGCTTGTCCATGCCAATGTCATAAGAAACAACAACAACACGCCATGAAGGACAGCGTCAAACATTAAGGATTTAATACGTCATAGAGGTAGTTTCGCTTTATGACAAACAGTGCCTTCATTTCGACCGTGGAGAAGTTCATGTAATAGAGTAGTCTATCACCTATGTCAATAGCAACAATTTATAGTTATACTATTCCATATGAACTGTATTATAATGTTGTTATTAAACATTCTTTACATATAATTATAGTTTTATTTAAATTTCGATAAACCTTATGTATTATAAGAGTGTACATTTTGATTAAATTCGACCCAGTTATTAAAGAGAAAATGCAAAATATGTATAAATAGCCACAATGGCTTTCATTTATGTTAAAATAAGACACTTGAAAGATAAATTTTGCAAGAAAAATTCGTAAATGCGTTATATTAAACATATTATTGAAATTCAAAGCCATTTTGAAGTTTCATTTTTATAGAGAAAGAAAGAAATCTATTTTCCTGAAGAATGTTTCAGCCATAAGTTGTAATCACTTTATTTGAGTTAACTTTTAATTACCACAATTGGTAATAAAACAATTCTAAAACATATTTCATGGAAAGGATCAACTAATATTTGTTTCTTTTGAATTATATCAAGGAACATAAATTTATATGAAAGAGTTAGTAAAA